>APFE031321599.1:2048-48043 GCA_000404065.3 Pinus taeda
GAGATGTAAAATTTGATGAAAATAAATCGGCCTGCGAGCCCAGTCCGGCGGATGTGCCACCTCTTCCTATCTCTTCTACTTTTGAAAACATTTCTTCTTCAGATGATGAAAGTGAGGATGACAATCCTCCCCCACCTTCTCAGGATCCTCAACTTCCAAGATGGGTCCGTGCTACTCGGGATGCAGCAGGTGATCTTGCCGGTGATCCTACAGACCAACGACGTACACGTTCTCAGTTTGAAAGAGCCTCTTCTTTACTGGCTCAAGCTCCAGTAAATCATGATCCTGACACTTTTGCAGAAGCTTCAGGCCATCCACATTGGGAAGCAGCTATGAATGAAGAATATCATTCATTGTTGGCAAATGATACATGGGATCTTGTTCCTCTACCAAAGGGACGCAAACTTGTTAGATGTAAATGGGTTTACAGAACAAAGTATGGACCAGATGGGAAAGTTGATAAACATAAAGCTCGTCTTGTTGCTAAGGGCTTTTCAAAGGTTGAAGGCATTGACTACACTGAAACCTTCTCCCCTGTTGCCAAAATGAACTCTATCCGCCTTGTTCTTTCCCTTGCTGCCTCTTTAAAATGGGAAGTCCATCAGCTGGATGTTAAATCTGCCTTCTTGCATGGGGACTTGCATGAAGAAATCTATATGGAACAACCCATTGGCTTCATCCAAACAGACTCCAGCCTTGTATGTCGACTTAAGAAATCTCTTTATGGTCTCAAGCAAGCTCCTCGGGCTTGGTATGCCAAATTGGATAGCTTTCTTTTAGAATCTGGCTTTTCTAGGTGTTATTCTGACAATATTGTCTACACCAAGAAAGTGGGCAACTCTCTTATCATCCTTGTTCTTTATGTTGATGATCTTATCCTCACTAGTAGTGATCCCAACCTTATCAACCATGTGAAGTCCAGCCTTAAAAAGAAGTTTGAAATGACAGACTTAGGACACTTGCGTTATTTTCTTGGTCTTCAAGTCTTGCAATCCAAGGAAGGTATTTCCCTTTCCCAATCCAAGTATGCCTGTGATCTTCTAAAGTAGGCTGCAGTCCTTGGTGCCTTTAATGAATTTAGTATGGTATTTGTATTTATCATAGTTAGATGAGAAGACATAAGCATTCCCTTTGTTCGTGGATGGAATTACTCATATTTTTGTTTTGCCTAGTTCATTCATAAACTCACTTATTCCCTAACAACTACAACGCCTTTTCAAATGTTTTCAATCAATTTTCCTGCAAACCAATACAAACATTTTGAAAAAGTATTGCACAATCAATGAGTACATTGCATGGGGACATGCAATATTTCTAATTGGGGGAAAATAAAAGTATGTTGGAGTTTTTTTGTGAATTTGTGGGCAAGAGTTAGGATGCACATACTAACAAGTGAAATGAGATTGGTGTTATGTGTAGCTCAACAAGAAGCTTATGCAGAAATATCAACATTACAATGCAACACCCTTTTCATCCACAATTAGTGTAACTTCGAAAAATAATTAAAAAAAAATGGACATTTCATAAATTCTTGAAAATGAGCTAATTTGTTTTTTAGTCACTTCATATAGGAATGATCGATGGAGATGGCACACAAGGTGACAATTTTTATGCAGGAATGGTGCTGAAGTTTTCAGACATGAAGACAATCTAATGCAAAAGTGATTTTTCGAAATCACAATGAAACATGCATCATTGGACGCTTGAAGGAACTAATTCTTCACTGCACATATCATGACATTTTCCACTACACAAAAATCCTTTTGCATCATGATTACTCCCCTTTTTCCTTCCAAACGCCTAGACCATCCTTGTGTTGCAGCCCATCTTCCATTTCCTTATCTTTCACGACTTCATGCACGCCTATTTTTCTGAATCGCATACATCCCTTTATCCTTTTCAGTTTATTTTTGCCTTCTAATTTGCCTTCTGAATAAAACTCATTCCCTTTCCATGATTACATTGCCTTGATTTCCTAGCCACGCTGATCCACACTGCTTGTCCGTGAGTTCTTTCCATTACTAGTCCTACCAAATCTTTTTGTACAAACTCGCATTGACTGATGTGGGATTCCTTAAGGCCCACCTTTCAACAAGTCTTGCCCCATCGACATCAGCACCTTATCTGGGAAATAGACTAGAGTTCCTTTTGAGTACCTAGAGGCTTGCATGCTTTAATGGCAAGTTCTCTCGCTGACGATCATGGGAATACATCAATGTCCCTTGATCTTCAGATCTTGCAAGTGGCTCGACCTCAACACATCCATTCGCACTTCACAAGATGTACTCAGGTACCTTGGCACTCATTGACATCAATGGTGAGTTGCCTCGCATTGGTTAACGACATCCATCAATGGTCGGTAATCCAATGATTTCTATTCATGCTCGACATCGACATATTCATTCGCATGATTAGAATTGTACCATCGGGTTTGTAGCAGGTGAAGACTATACACTTTTTCCCGACTCCCTCAGCAGTTACAACAACATGCATTCTAATCTATGAGAGTACCACAGTTCCACTTTCAGCATTTATCTTTTCCATGATTTAGCATCAACAGTTCAGATTCCTTCATTTCCCAGGATCCAGTTACATCAGTCACATTTTCCTGATCCAGTAGCAGCAGCAGCTACATTCCTATTGAATAGTTCATCATTCTTGGGTAAGTAGAGGTATGTTGTTTTCTAATCTTTAATCATGCAATTCCTTATATGCTAACTTGAATATTTTTGGAAAATTCCCTCACCATGCTACATTTCCTTTCATGAGCCATGTTAATTTGCATGAGGACATGCAACCAATTCAGTTGAGGGGGGGAGAACTATATTCACTACATATTCACTACCATGATTCCATTTCTTCACCACTATCACTCCATTTTTTTCTCATTTACCATTCACCAACATTAATTTATCCAATGATACTTCGTTGCACTTTGCTTCATACGCAATATTGACATGCTTCATTAATATTACAAAAGGGCTTTCTTATGCACATTATGGTTTCCAGTGAGTGTTTACATTATTATTGAAGAAAAGAGAACAGAAAACGAAATGAATGTTGTTAACACAAGAACCAACATTCTTTGTATTCATGGTTGTCACACAAGAACCAACCATAAGAAAATGTAAATTGTTACTCATGTCTTTCACATATCCTGGAAACATTCATTATTAAAAGACATAATCATGTAAAGCCAAGGTTCAAGATGCCAAATGTTCTTAAAGAGGCCCATGCATGGTTGCATGAGGACACGCAACAAGTTCAGTTTGGGAGGATGTTGGGACTTAGAAATGGCATATTTTCATCCACTTTTTTCTTCACTATTCCTTACATTTCATCATCCCATTAACCTTTTATCATATCATTTTCATAAATACATTTGGGTTTCACCTTCTTATTTTCCATTTTATTCATTTTTTGTATTACAGGTGAATTTATGATTAAATATTAGAAAATATACATATTTTTATATATATCTCAAGAATATGTGAGTTTTGTGATGTGTAGGAAATATGTGAAGAATTAATTCCAAGAGACTTATCCATATCTCCTCCACCATATTAAGGAGATAATTATGCAGGCCTATTCCTAAGGAGAAAATCATGGAGGATTTGGTTGGCATATCTTATCCAAGATATGTGAGAGATTTATGGAGGATTCAAAGGGATCATATTTTGTAATAATGGGAAAATAGTTAAAAATGTTTGAGAGAATTGTGGGATCATATCTTGTAATAATGGGAAATTAGTTGAGAGTGCTTGAGAGAATATTGGATATGTAATTATGAGAAGGTTATCTTCCTCATGTATATAAGGGAGTGCTCTCTCTTCATAATGAAGGATGGAAAGAATGGAGATTAGCTTTAAGAGATAGTTTTGTAATCATGATTTGTAATTTGACTCTTGTAATATAATTTGAGATAGTTTTATTGTTGTGAGCTCACATATGTTGTTTGTCATTCAATTCTTCACATGTTGCATTGCTTTCCCTTTATGCAATTTCCTGCTTTCATAGTTAATGTTTCAATGTATTCTTAGATTAATTTAATTCCAGTAATTTAGATTAAATTAGTTCCACTTTTGTCTTGCATATATAGTGCATGTGTATCGTAAGTCTATGGACCTTGGATTGACAAATTAAATAGTTGGGCAAGTACTACAATAGAATTAAACGAACATACTTTCACCCAACAACATTGTTCCCTAACTTCTGGCGGGGTCGAAGGCTATGACTTGAGCTCCAGTTCTATGATTTTCATGTTGAGCTCGAACTGAACTCGGGCCACCTCTGCCTTAGCATCGCGGACACCTGCTGCAAGTTTCTTGATCTTGGCCTCAAGCGGCGCCTTCTCAGGTATGTGCAAATCCGATATTGTCCTACAATCCTCTGCAACTGCGGTCGCCAGCTGGGTGCTCTGAGCTTGGATGGTCTCTTTTACCTTCAGGGCCTCAGTCTTTTAGGCGAACATTTGCTCATTGTTCACCCAATATTCAATTATTAGGCCAAGAGCGCACTAATCCCGTTCTTGTAACTCCGCTGTCACACCTGTCTGCAGTGTGTAAAGATATTCATTGGGAAGCACTACGAGGTCGAGGCTGATGTTCTTCAAAGTACTCACAATAACCTTGTCATCGACCGATTCTGCCCTCAAGGACCCTTCTGGTAGTGTGACTGCTCGGAGATCCACTGAGCTGACCATCTCGGCAGCTTGACTGGTCCCTGGTGCTAGACTCGTCTCTCCAGCGCTTACCTGCCCTACGCCCATCTATATCCTAATGGTCTCGATTTGTAGTTCATGCGGATTCTTCTAAAGAGTTCTTAGCGACTACAGGTGCTTTAGTTAGAACTGCTACAATAGTTCTGTTGTGGTGTCGCGCACTTTATCTCCGATCTCGTCATGATCTCCTTATTTGAGCGTAATGGGATCAAGCGGTGGCTTCGTTGCTTTTGACTTCTTCCGGGGCCCTTCCTTTTGTTGTTCCCTATACCTCTTTACCCAAAATGTGGTGCTCTGTCCTTCATCCCCGCCACTGCCCTGCTCTAACTATTCTTCTTCCTCGGTCTGGGGCGAAGGGGATTTATCGCTACGCTCGGAGTCACGTTGTTCTTGTTCAGCCTGTTGCTTTGCAGCGCAATCCTTTTCTAGTCGAGCCTTCTCCTTGGCCTCCTTCCTTCATTTTTTGGCCAACTACTGGATCACTTGCTTTTCTACCTCCTCCTTCTTCTTCGCGGAACTCCTCGCGGCTTTATTGGTACCCGCGACTAGATTAGACAAAGAGTGCCAATCTGTTGGCCCATGCTTGATGACTCCTTGGATGACATCATCCATGGCAAGGTAGGGAAGATCAAACCACTTCTGTTGCAGATCCTTCCGCTCCCTTATATACACGCGGTGAAAATCTTCCTTGAACTCTATGTACTCCGACAACTGATCATACACAGTTGGGGACAACCGTGGCCACTGGTTGATGGCCATGTGAATGCTTGCCTGCATCAGAACCCAGAAAATTTTTGTTTTCGTGACCCACATAGAGTCCTTCATGGCCCATAGGGAGGCAAACTGGGTAGCCTCTGGTAATCCTTTCTCCAAGGGAGGAAGCTGACTATCCTTCCATAACTCCTAAGTGACTAACACAATGGAGAGCCACAACCAAGCATAATGGAAGGTCTTGCGCTCGTCCTGAACCTCATCCACGCAACATTTCCTCATGACTTTACCGACTAAGATCTACATAGTTATTTGTACCACGAGATCGATGATGGACGTGATGGAGTACCTGCGCGGCTTCTTGACTAGGTCAAATTTCTTCTTCATCTTTTCTGCCAAGTTGTGTTGACTGGACTTTCCGCCAAACTCCTTGGTCGAATTCAAGCCTGAATGTGGCAAGAGCATGCTCCAATGGATCAACATGTCCGTGATGGGGATAGGTGAACTCAGCCATAAACACCCATCATCTACCAGAGTCAACAATTAATTTATGTAGGTGATATTGATCTTGGAGTGGAGATAGTGGGGCGCCCACAGCAGGTTCAACAACCCTAGTTGATTTACTGCTTGAATCCACTCCACTGGCTCCAACGCAGTGACACCAGATTCTTTATAATATACCCGCTTAATATAGTTCTCCATCGCGAGGTGGGGGAACCTCTCATAGTCTGCTAAATCCTAGTCTTCCATTTTTAAATGGGGAATCCGTGCCAAACGCTAGCCTTCAAATGTGATTCTTTCTAGTAGTAGGGGTGTATTGATGAGGAATTTCATCGCGTCTGGGTCCTTAGTGACCTTCACCTTTCCCTTGTGTGGAGGGATATAATCCAACAACCTGGAGATGGGCTCCATGCCCTCAGCATCTATATCCTCCACGCCCTTTTCGGCTTCTAAATCTACGACCTTCTCCTTATCCTTCACTAGTGGCTTATCTTTCTTCTGGGCCTGGGTAGTAGAGTGCTTTCTTAGCGACTCATGCACTGGCATCATCTGCTTCTACTTGTCTTTCTTCGGCTTGGGGTTTTCACGCACTGGTGTAGGCTTCGGCCTAAGCGACCTCGACACCATAGGCATAGGAGCCAGAGCCTCCATGCTTACAACTTCTGGAGCCGCTCCTTTGGAGGAAACAGTTCCTCAGGTGCTTGTAGTCTCACCTGATTCAAACATAGTGTTGAGAATAAATTGTTGGGTATCCTTAGGTAAAGTATCAAACACAGAGCTTACGACCAAATCTGCGAAAAACTGAGGATTTATAAACGACAGAAAACACAACTCAAAAATTCTAAGGATTCAAAATGTTCTCTGTTGGACAGCCACACGTAATTTATAGGCGAATTTGAATTCAAATCCGGCCGTTCCCCCCAAAATCCATCCATAAATTCCAATTTGGTGGCAAATATTCAAATATTTCATCCTTAAATGCTGCCCCTCGCTCCTCTTAATAGTCTCTTGGTTGTCAAATCATGAACAATGACTATAACGATCATTTTTTAGCTGTGATGCGCGGTATCTCCCCTCATAGTGCAGCTCCCTTCGCACACCTTATGATATTGTGTCATCACCCTTTTTCGTGCATCCCCTTTGTCATGTAGTTCCACCAACTGGGCACTGTAGTTTATAGTCCCACACTCCCTTGCAGCTGCCTGGAGTGCTAAGACTATCCTACCGTCATGGATTCATTGAGCTGGATCCCTTGTGTATGGCTTCAACCGGATTCCGTTTACCCTTCCTGAAAAAGGTTCTCCATTCAACTTTGCGCACTGAACTGTGCCACCATCTACAATTTCTTTGATGACATATGGCCCTAGCTAGTGCATCTGAAACTTTCCTAGAAACTTAACGAAATTGCTATCATATAATAAAACCAAGTCATTTACCTTGAAGGTGCGCAGTTTGATGTGCCGATCATGCCATGTTTTTTCGCGTTCCTTCTGAACCTGCTAATGGAATCCAGCTAAAAACCTATCTTCTTAGAGCCCCATTAGCTGCATGAGCTATTTTTTTAAGGCTCCCGGCCCGTCATTCCTGTGGAAGCCGTTATGCGTAGAATAGGAACGATATATTCCACAGGCATTACAACCTCTATACCATAAACCAATCGGAAAGGTGTCTGACCGATTAGCTTTTTGCAAGTAGTCCTGTATGCCCATAATACCATCGGTACGTGCACATCCCAACCATTTCGCTGCACGTTGCAAATCTTTGTTAGCGCATTTTCCAATATGTTATTGAAAGCCTCAATTGTTCCATTGGCCTGAGGATGATATGATGTACTTTTCTAACTGTAAACCTGAAAATCTTATGTCAGCGCGTTGATCGTTCATTGAGAAAATGTGTACCTCAGTCACTCATTAATACCTTCAGGTAACCGAACCTGGTCAACACATATTTAAACAAAATCTTTGTTGTTTTTTCTCCTGAACATTCCTTCATAGGCTGTGCCTCCACCCATCTGGTCAAATATTCGGTCGCGGTGATGATATATCGCGCACCTGTTTTCTTGCCTGGGGGATGAATTTGTCGTACAAAATCAATGGCCCATTTCTCAAATGGCTGTAGTGACACCTGCGGATTCAGAGGCAGCTCATCCCTCCGTGATAGTCTGCCCATTCTCTAGCATGCATCACATGCCCTACAATATGCTTTAGAATCTTTATGCAATGTTAGCCATCATAACCTAGCACGCAAAATCTTTTGAGTTGTTACTTTTCCTGCATAATGCCCTCCTACAACTCCTCCATGAGCCTCCACAAGGATGTTGTTTCTTTCGAAATTGGGCACACACCTTCAGAGTATCTCGTCTGATCCCATTTTACACAAATGTTCGACAATTACTAAGAAATCAACCACACTTACTACCAATTCTTTCTTCTGTTGACTGGTGTAGCCTTCTAGCATTGTCTTTGTGGTAAAAAAATGGATAATATCTACAAAGTGGTTGTCCTCTACACGCACTACAAAGAGTTACGTGTCGGTTAGCCCTTCCTCTAAATTAGTAGGCTCCTCACCTGTCTTAATGCGCGATAGATGGTCAAGTCCTGCATTCAACCTTCCTAGTTTCACAATGACCTCAAAATCATATTCTTGGAATAACAATAACCATCTATAGATTCCCCCCCAACATAGGATTATTGACTAGATACTTCAATGTAGAATGGTCTGTGTACATCTTGAAATGTCTGCCCAACAGATAGTGTCTGAATTTTTGGAGCGCATACACCATAGTCAATCCTTTGCGCTTTGTTGTTGAATAATTTTTTTCAGCCTTTGACAACTTTCTGCTTGCAAATGCTATAGAATGATCCATCTCCCCTTCATCATCCCGTGTCAGTATTGCTCCCAATGCAACACATGAGTCATCAACGTGCACATGGAATTCCTTCTTCCAATTTGGGAAGACCAATATTGGTGCGGTGACCATTTTTTCCTTCAAGACATCCAAACTACGCTGACATTATTCATCCCAATAGAATGTAGTGTCCTTCTTTAGCAACTTTTCCATATGCACGGTAATCTAAGTATAGGCCTTGATGAACTTCTGATAATGCCCAATATGGCCTAGTGTTGCGCACAACTATTTGACACTCCTTGGGGCTTCCAAATTAATTATTACTGCGATCTTGGCAAGCTCCACCATAAGTCCTTTCTTGCATACCACATGACCCAGCAAAATCCCAAAGGGAACACAAAAAAACACTTCTTCAGGTTCAACATGATCTGATACCTTCGGCACGTATCCAACATTAAGCGTAGACTGGCTACATGGTGCTTTACTAGCCCAAACACTGACCAATCATCAAATAATACCTCCAAGAATTTGTGAATAAATTCTTTGAACACTGCGATGACTACGCAAGAGAATATCGCCAACACATTCTTCAGTGCGATGGGCATAATTGTGTACTGAAAACACCCCAATTCCATCGCGAAGGTTGTTTTACTCCTATCTTCTAGTGTGATCATGATCTGATGGTATCTAGAGAACCCATCAGTAAATGAGTAGGCTTCCTGTCCTCCCACATTGTCCAGGACCTCATCAGTAAATGGTGTCAAGAAAGGATCATGAATGTCGGCATCGTTAAGCTTTCTTAGATCTACGCAAATCCTTATCTCTCCCTTCTGCTTATTTTCCTGAACTACCATTGGGCTCACCCAATCAAATTCCTCCATTGGTTCAATAATACCCGCCTCAAACATCTTGTCCAACTCCACGCAAACCTTTTCCTTGTATTTGGGATTAAGGCGATATGGCATGTGCTTAACGAGATTTGTATCTAATTTTAGAGTTATTTTCATCACTCCCAAATCGCCTATGATGCCTTTCAAGTCCGAAAATTTTGTAGGAAAAATATCTTCGTACTCGCGGAGTAACTCAAAAACTTTATCCACTGTGGCATCATGCCAATAATCTTTAATCTTCACGAATTTAGGCTCCGCTTCAGTACCAATGTTTACCTTCCTAGTCTTCAGCGGTGCAGTGATATCTGGGTTCTCTATCTACAGACCTTCAACCTCGCGGTGGCTTTCTGATTCTGGGATATTGATATTCCTTGGATCCTCATCCTTTGCTTTAGTAGTCATATTATAGCATTCTAGCGCATGGTGTAGCTGGGTGCTGCAATCTGTTTGAAACAATTCCAAAGGATCATGTGAGATTCAGAAGATCATTGCCTTAACCTCCTGCAGTGCCTCATTAATGCTTTCAAAATTGTCTTCAAAGTTGAGTGTCCTCACGAACCCTTGTCTTAAGACATCCCACTCCGTGGTATTGTGGCGGAGCTCTGTTTCCAAATACCAATTCATAGGGATTATGTCCAGAGTAAGGGTAAGGTGAAACAAAGATCCAATGCATGGCTAAGGCGAAACAAAGCTTCAATCCAACACACAAACTTCAACGAAGAATTAACGCTCCAAGTTTTCACTGGATACATAGACAACTTTTGTAGAGGATAAAGCAAGAACAGCTCTGAGTGGGAGTAGAAAAAATATAAAGAGTTACAAGGCTAAAATAAGACATGTGGACCTACATTCTGACACCATGACGAGTCATGCATTAGTAACTCCATGAATTAGTTGATTTTCTATTAAGAAAAATCATTAATGTATATAAGGAGAAGGAGACCCTTGTAATTAATATTCCATTGTCTCTTCATCTTCTTTATTCTCATATTTACAATTTTTACAATATTTTCCTAATCCCTAAAGATTAGGTGTCAATATATTGATTACTTACAATGGCTAATTTTAGTTGGATTTTATGATTTTTTTTTTTGAATATGCCTGAATTTTCATTCATGTTGAGGAGAAAGGAATAATGATGTGTTTAAAGATAGTTTTTATTGTTTATCATGGTTGTTGTAGAAAATTTGTTTTTATTGTTTTCCCATCATTTGGTCTCACCATTAATAAAAAATTATGGGATAAAGGTTGGATTTCCCTTGCATTTTAAGTAGAGAGATAAAGGGGGCTAAAGAAGTGTACATTCCATAATACTCTATCCTTAAAGTTGGTCAATGGTCATGCACCCCACAACAACCCATCAAAGTAGTTGACCAAAAGGAAGAGTGGTACTATGAATTCTCAAGTTAACCATCCATTTCATTGTTAAATAAGGATCATGTACACAAGAATTTCTTTTCTCAACAAGCTGCCATAAATTATGAAGAGGAAGTTAACAATTTCAGGGTAAGACTATTAGTACATATCTTGGAATTTCTCAATAATAATCTAACGATTCTTTAACATAAATATTTTCATTTGCAGTTTGAATGAAGGTACACAATGATAAATTTTGAGGTTGCACATAGTTAGGGTTAGAGCTATGGATTTGAGATTGTATTCGTCAAATTATTGATGAAATAAAAAAATGTTTGCTTAAGTTTTAAGAAATCCCCAAAGGTCCTTTACCAGAGATCCTGTACATTCTCCAGACTTCTAATCTTGTCCCCTCTCCCATCCCCAACCTCACCCTTAAGTTTTGTCAAGCTCAATTTTGATGGGGTATCAAAATGTAACATTGGTGCAATAGGTTTTGATGTGCTTTTAGGGATGATAAAGGAAACATTTTAGCTTTGTGTCTTGGTTCTCTAGGACATAATAGTAATAATGTTATGAATCTCAAAGCACTTGGGTTTGGGCTTCTTCAAATTACTAGAGACAACTATCATAATATTCTCTTAAAACGAGATTCATGCTATCCATATCCTTAGTAAGGAAACTTAACTCCAGCATAGACCTAATCATATTGTCACAGAGTTGCAAGTTGTAAACATTCTTCATCTAGGCTGCGACCCTTCTTCCCAAAATGAAAGTTGTTCTTACTTCTCATATTAGAAGGAAGGGTAATAAGCTTGAGGATAATTTTGTCGACCAAGGGTGTTTAGGCTCATTCTCCTTGTTGTGGACCTGCATAATTGTTAATTCAAAGAAGACTACAAGGAGTTTGTGACTAAATACCTATACTCTCCATGTAGATTGAACAGGGGCAAGGCACGAGGGAGGTTCACATGTGCACTACCACATCATTCAATGAGTAAGGCAGGTGTGAACCATCCCTCATTATAATATTTCAATGTGTTAAGTGGCTCTGCATCCCGTTAATCTCCATAATGTTTTATCACTTCAATTTAATTCTCCTTATGATGGTCCATATAGAGAGTTGGATCGACACACATTTCATATTGATATTCTACTAGTGAATTTAATCTCATCATGTAGAGGGACCTCCTAACACTATATTCCTATCTCCTTCTTATGTCAGGGTCTCATCTTGGTTTAGAGATCTTATTAGGGCTTAATCTGGCAAATTTCCTTTGGTTGAGTAGTCTTGTTATGTGCTTTATCTGTGGATTCAAGCCTTGTTCTCTTGCAAAAAAAAATTGGGTTTCACCATGGGAATTGAACCCTAGACTCCCTCAAGGCACAAGTCGAGCAACACTAGTAAAAGAGCATTTCTACCATTACAAGTCAAAGCAATGTTGTGCTAGTGTGCCTAATCTCGAAGAGGTGGAGTAAGCTGTGACTCCCTTGGAGATTTAAAATTCCACATGTGAGCAAAATCATCGCCTCGAGCTACAACATGTAGAGTTCAGTAGTCATAAAGGATGAGCTTCATGACCTGGAGGATGATGTGGTGGGGGAGCAAGCTTATGCATCATGATGTAAGATGATTGTGGCAGAGGCTACTTGGTTTCCCAATGTGGGCCATACACGCAGGCACCAAAAATAATATTGATATACAATTTATATATACCAGACTATGAAATCTCTCCTAGAAGGGTCTTGTTGAATAGGAACGAAGCCAAAGGTGAGATTTTATTAGTTTTTGAGGACATAAGGTCGTTGTTTCTAGCACACATCTACATAGTGTGCATATTTACTTTTTTGTTGCGTGAGGTATTCCCTTTTTCCTCCTTACCATGAAATTTTCTCCATACTTAGCCAAGATTTAAAAAAATTCCTCTTTTTCACCTTGGACCCTACAAGTGCCCAACATTATTCCTGGCTTGCCCCCAAGCCACTCATGTTTGTCTTTGCACCAAGTGAAGGGAGTACCTCTATGATTTTATTCAAATATTGCTCAAACATTTGTTTGACTTTCAACATTATAGTTTTTTCATCCTTTACCTAACTGATAAAAGTTTTTTTACCTTGACATGGATATGAGGAACCAATACTAACGGTTGGTTGTATGCAACTACATGATGTGTTGTGGTTTGTGTTGCAACAATGTCATTAGTGATTTGCATTGCTTCATCCTAGATCTGTAAAAAAAATTGTGCAAGTGTTACTGTTTAGCTCTCCACTGGTTGATTTTCTTACCCAACGTTGGAATTTATACCATTGCATCTTGGATTTCTAATGTTGGTAGGGTGATCAAACTAGCACATATATTTTTCTCTGCAGTCCAAATTCTGGCTCTGATCTCCTTTAGCTCGACATTGTCTTGTAAGCTATTCCAAACATTCATGTCGAATTCATATAACTTGGTGCATTCGTGATCAAGCTCTCGTGCATTTTCAAAGGAATCAAATACTACTTGTACCTTTTTTCGTCTTTCTACTTCCTCTAGTAGGGTAGCGGGCTTTATTTGTAACTTTAATTCCTCAAATTTGGTCTTGATCCCTTGTATGATTTCCTCGATCTTCAATAAATTATCCTATGTAGGAGTGTTGATCTCTATTAAAACACCTAGAATTTTCTATAAACTTCCTCCTTTTCCCACCTTAGTGTCCCCTCTCTCACTTTAGCTTGTTGTCACACTTCCATCAATTATGAGTTGATACCTTGCAAAGCCTCATGTTCGCTGGTGAGTTAAACCAGTTATGTGGTGGTTGCCTATGCATGCAACTACACTTCCTATGTAATAAATAGTTGCAACTAATGTAAAATATTTAAAGGCAACTATAAAAAAATTAGGTCACCCTGAGGCAATGCCTAGGCCCATTATTGAATGACATTGTTTAAAAGTACACTACGATGAATGAAATAGATAGGGTGTGACGTTATACTGAGGTTGAAGATGATTGTGACTAATGTGGCTAATATTTTGGTGTAGGTGGTGTAGTGGTTGCCTCCGTCGTATTAGCAGGCTTCGTTGCACCAGGTGAAGGAGCGATCATCCTAAATGATTCAAAAGAGGTGTAGTTGTTCCAATTTTTGTTGGGTTTAATCTTGAATGTATTTTTGTTCTTGTGATACTTTTTTAATAGTAGTGATGAGAGGGGTGGTTCCCTTCTCAATCACCTCTTTCATTTACTTTATAAATCCTTGTAAATCCTCCTCTGACAGAGAATATGTCTCAAGGATAGTCAACTTATTAATCTTTTACTTCTTTATTTCCCCTAGTCGTTGACCCTTTAATGGTCTTTTTTTGCTTACTATCATTGCTTCTTCTTCTCTAAAGTCTTTTTATGGTGTATTGGGATGCTCTTCTTCGTGTTCCTATTGTGGTGGCTCGTGGCATTCCTCCTATTGTGGAGAGGATTGATCTTATTGTTGTGGATCTCGGGGCTCCTCCTCCTCGCCATTGTCAATGTTTTGTGCCTCTAACTGTTGTTCTGTTAGTGGTTCGCACTATTCTTCCAACCAGTTTTTGAAAATTTGTGACATTGTTTGATCGTCGAGCTTGTAGGTGTACTTCAACCATTGTTTTGTTGGGCCTACACAGGTTTGTATATACATGTGGTGTGGTGTGGCATGAAAATTCACTAGTTCCTTATAGTCCTCAAATGACCTGTACCAGAATGTGCAATACCTTTGGTGTGGATTGGTTGATTACTTCTTTCCAAATGTAAAAATTGAGGTTAATATTTTTCTGGCACTTCTTATCCAAAGTATGCTAGAGTGGCCCAAACCTTGGTCTAACGAAGTCCTACTTTTTTGGTGGAAAAAAACGAGTGTCCTTAGGAAACTTCCTTGCTTTCAAGGCCATGATCAATAACCATGCATAGTGGAACCTTGCATTCTTGTCATGGGCTTCCAAGCAATCCTTCATAAACTGATTCAAGAGGAAGATCGCCCTGCGGGGCGCTAATCTTTTCTGCACTTCCGAGCAATTTATATGTCGTTAGCTATGTAACAAATTTCACATGTTGATATTTTATGGATGAGATTAGAACTCCCCATTGTCCATGAATCGTGTCACATTTCTCTGCCATATCCTTGGTGATTTCCTTTTCATTCTTCTAGTCAAAGAGAGGCTAAGGATATTCTTTAGCCATGGGAAGCCCAACAATTTTGGATATAAGGCATGAGTTAATTTCGATGGGCTCATCTAGCCACAAAAATGTGCCATGCATGAAACTTAATAGAAGTTTGATGCAAATATTTACTTCAGGACTACGACCAAAATACAAGATATCTAGTAAATTTAAAATATCTTATTTCTCCAAACCCATGGCCCATTGTTGTGTCTCACAAACCTACATATGCCCTGGTTACACTATAATGTTCAGTAATTTTTCCTCTACAAATTGAGGGAATTTGGTGTGGTCAACAACATTATGGTCATTGTATTTTAACTTAACCACCATTCCAATCATATCACCTTCCATAAGGACCCTTAGTGGAATTGAAGTTATTACCAACTTATACTTTGGCTCTTTTAGGAGTTGGGTTGAAGGCCTAGCAACCGAGCAGGGGGTGGTGTAATGCTAGTGCCCGTTGTGCTAGGATTATTTGGTGCTAAGGAAGAAGCCATGATGTTTATATTTGGTAGCTATATATGCTTCTGCATTGCCTAATATATTGGTCTCTAATATCCCTTGTTTGCTCTCAAACTTTTGCTCAACAATTGCGATTACAACACGAATAATGTTGAAATGAATGAAGAAGTATTTATTTATGTGCCCTACATGCCTTCCCATTGCAATAAATTTGGGGTGATTATGTCATAATCTTGTGAAATTTTCATTGATCTCACATGGGAGGGTTCTCTAGGAGATAACTTTGTTTTCTGGACCTGGACATGCTAAAGGTCATGTTAACAACCTTTCATTAAGAGCCACTGATCTATAATATATTTTTCCTCTAATAGCTTTAATGTTGTTCCTAATAAAAATCCACGGTGTCCAATCCACACGAGTAGCACATGATTTTCCAATGCCTTGTTTTGCACTGTTCTAGTTTTCATTTCCATCTTTGATTACTAGTTGCATTCCACCTTTCTAGTTAATTCTTGCACTGTGCACTCCATTTGATTGTCTGTTCACGTGACCAGGTAATGCTCTCAGTGTGCAATGTGTTTTATATTCACTACAGTGTGAAATCTCTATTATGTCAAACCTGACATGTTGTTCTCCATGGTCGTGAAGTCTTCGTTGATTCCTCCTTCTCGTCTTCTACTTGCAAGAACATACAAGGTAGTATTTTGTTTCTCACTAAAAACAATTTATCTTTGAGAGGTGGGTCAACTGTCTCTATACATCTTGCAGAAAACCGTAGATGTGGCGACTAACATGGCATATGTGTAACCACGGCCTAAGAGAATGTTGTAATCCAAAGGGGAATCAATAACCTCAATGTCGACATGAACAATCTTGCCCGTAAGGGTCATTGGACAATTGCGGTACATGCCAAGGGGCTGGGAGGAGTGTCCATCCCTAGCATGAAAAGTGATGGTGGAGGGGGACAAATCAGGTGACTTAAGTTGTTTCCAAACGACAACAAACATCACACAAGTGGATGAACCTTCGTCAATAATGCATTAGGAGATGATGGCATTATAGACTCGGACTAGTATCTGGAAAGAAATGGATGAAGGCAATGGGGGATGTTCTGATGTATCAACAAGGAAGAAAATCAAACAATCGTCAGAAGGATCTACTGCACCCAAAGCAGTTAGTAGAGATTTCTTTTGATATGGCATGACTAGAGTACTTCTAGTATTGACATGGTAGCATGTGATCACACCATTTCATCTACTATACTATATGTACGACATAATGGTCCCTTGGGGATCTTAGGAATGGACTCAACTTTAGGTTGAGGGATCTATAACAGAACATTTGGTGTCATAAGAGGCTTCGTAGATGCTTTGGTTTTGGACACAGTGGCAGACGAAGTCAATGGATTTTCATATTGACGCGACCGAGTTTGTAGGTTGATATGAGATGGATTAACCTCATCATAATTCATCATAAGGATCTGATAGTCACCAGGACCAGAAGGTTGGGGGTGATGGATTGCTTGGCCTGATTGAGTTTGAGCAACAACAAATACTTGCTGAGGGAAAGGATTTGGAAGCACTACCTGTTGAGATGGCACAGGATTCTGAGGAGATTGCTGACCTCTAGAAGCTACTTGAGCTTCCCACATTTGGCACATTTGGGGTAAGAGAGTACACTCATTTATATAATGGATATGTACAACACAACATGCACAAGGTTTGTTTGTACAAATAACCTTGTTCTGCTTGGGCTGGATGCCTGTTTGCTGGTTGTTGGTGTTAGGCTGGTTCCCATGGGGTTCATTAGGTTGATTACCTTGATTACCCTGGTTACCCTTGTTACCTTTCCTCTTACTCTTTTTCTTCGAATTTTTGGGATTGGTCGCACTTTACTGCGCAAACACTTGACCCTAAGGGGGTGGTGGCTGTTGGGGCTGAGGATGCATGGGAGGTTGCGGTGTTAATGCCTGAGGGGCTAGAGCGCTCGGTTGTGCATAAGGAGGAGCAAAAATTTGGTAGACAGGTTGGGGCCCTGAAAACATGTTTATAGCAGGAGGGGCATACGTGTTATAGGAAGTGGTGCTCCTCTGCAGATAGCCATAACCTTGCTGAGTATATGGCCAAGGATGTGAAAGGGTTCCAACGATACTGTCGACGACGTGAGATTTCCCTAGTGCATTGGCACTTCCAGGATGAGGGAGGTCTAGAATGACAATATAGACATAACCGGATTGCGTATAGATCAAGTCATATCTTAGAGAGGTTTGGAGAGCTTCTTCCTCGGTTTGAGGAAAATGGGATGCGACATATTTTCCAATGGGTTCTAAAAGGATCTTAAGAAACCAATCTAGGTAGATACGGTCTTCGAAGGGTAGGGCATGACATGTGATCCTCTTTCTACGCCACTCTTGAACATGGTCAGAAAGGCGATTGTCAGAGGGTTGAAGGAATGAGGTTAATAGCTCTGTACTAGTGTCGTACCGGAGAGGTAACTGGAAATATGAGAGGAAGGCTTTAGCAAGCGTCGTGAAAACAGGTGCATTTTGGTCTTTCCCCAAGATCCTGAGTGATGATGTTTGTCTTGTTAGGTTGACTCACGCCTATTTTGTCCCACATGGGTATACGTGGAAATTGTATGATTATTTGTAAATATATTGTAAGTGAAATTCCAAGTGTCATTAGTAGAATTTGAATAGTCACAATGTAATGTGAAGACTCATGAGGGTAGTCAAAGATTCAAAGAGGAATGTCAAGGGTCACCCCACCCTTTTTTATATATAGAACCTCATAACTCATAATAGAGGCTTTTGGGAGCCAAGCTTTTGGCTAGGAATTTTTTAGACAAGGCCTTGAGAGTATTGTGATGAGCCTTAGCTTCTCCACAACTAAGAGCAAGTACATCTCTTAGGAGGAGCAGGCGGTGTTGACTATATGTTCCACTATTAGGGCTAGTGGTTGTCAATGGTGTATGTATGGATGGAACTTTCACTTAATAATATAGCTAAGCCAACACATTTTCATACATATGTTGTTATTGTAGTTCGACTATTCTTCTTACTTTAGCAATGTATGCCATTTTACTCATTTGTGTATGAATTATTTTGTATGCGATTGTATGAATCTTGTTGAAGATGTGTTGTGTTAACCCATCACTTTGGATTGTGGACTACTCCACTTCCAACTTGTGATGTCATTCTGCTCGTGTGTTCCTTTAAGGCTACGTACTATTACAAGCTTATAAGGGACATACTTCCATTTCCCCTCTGTGTGTTAGAACCCCCATGCATCTCACTTGAATCGCTGCAAGGTCACACACTTTCTTCCGACAAAGTTATCATACTTACCTCTACACGATACCATAGTTAAGGCACTAATTTACTAACCATTGTTGGGATTCCTACTCCAAAAAATCTGAGGTCTAGTTGGGACTTCTTACTAGGGAGATCCAATGACATGTTGGTGGGTCTAGCACCTTAAAAATTTATGGTGCTAGAAGGAGGGCCAGATGACAAGCTAAGCCCTCAAAGTCTTTTTGAATCTCTGCACATCATTCATGACTTACATTACAATCTCAACTTTGACGTGTTTTTCTCATGCATATAATTTTGAAGCACCAAAGGATGTCATTGATGACTTGTCACGAATCAAGTATAACGGAGGCAGAGCAGCCCTATTGAGACACGGAGTTGCCTTCTTAGGCTTATATGAAAGGAACAAAGTCCCCTCGGATGACATTTCATGTGGACTATTCGCTTACACGTTTGATGGGAATGTTGAGAAATGGTGTTGCACATTGCCCGCAAGCTCTATTCACTCATACGATCACATGATCAGAGAATTAATCTGTGCTTTCTATCATTATGATCATAAAGCACTCAATAAAAAAAATCTAAAATTACGGAAAGCACCTGATGAATCTATTGCGCAATTTTGGGACCACTTCTATAATATCGCTTTTCTAATCCATAAAGATTAAATTGATTGGAAATTTCACAAGGAGAGATTTTAGTATCTTCTACACGTATCTGAAAATTCACATGAGTTAGAATCATTTGAACCCCTCGCAACATACCTCGGTGTTAGATCTTCCAAATCTAAGACGGACAAGGTTGCCGTCACAAGTGACCCTCCATCCTCTTCTCATCAAACAACTCTAGCTCCATAGGATGAGGTGGGAGAAGTTGCGAACCCATCTGTTGAACTACCACATCCTCCCACCCCACCTGCTCTGACCATTTGCATAGATTTGGACTGCAACCCTGATGGTTGTCACGAGGTCTTGTCTTTTCAACCTCTGTCCTCTGGTTTCTTTGAACCTTTGGATTGTACTATGTTGTGTTCATCTGTTCCAGACTCCACATCTTTTGTTCACAAGGATCAATGTGTCGATGGAGTTGGTGTTGAGCAACCAACTTTGAAAATTCCTACACTCTGAAGGAACCCCTACCGCAGCAAATCTGAATTACTTCACCTACTTGATTTTAATTACATTCATCAAGTTATTCTTCTGAATACTGAAGCAAATTACTTCTGCAGCCTACACTAATTGAATGTTTTGATTTGTTTTATCTTGTATAAGTTCTTTTTTAAGTTT
Organism: Pinus taeda; assembly: GCA_000404065.3. Classification (NCBI taxonomy): domain Eukaryota; kingdom Viridiplantae; phylum Streptophyta; class Pinopsida; order Pinales; family Pinaceae; genus Pinus; species Pinus taeda. The sequence goes on from APFE031321599.1 coordinate 22,302, forward strand.
TGCATTTCCTTTCCTAAGTGTCACATGCATAACCTAGTTTTTGCAGTAACGGTCGTCATTGCAATGACTCTCCCAACTAGCTTTGTTGTTCTTCTGTTTGATTGGTTCCTACATTTATTTTGCTTGCATGCATCACTGTTCACTTAGATCTGCACCATCCTTCTCTCATGTATTCATATCTACTCGTTTTCATGTTGCCCTTGAGAAAATTTGGGTTTCCTTGGCCTGTATCTAGCTCTTCCTGATGTGCACTGTGCATTTTTGGATCTCAAGGCTCTTCCTTGGCTCCAAGAATTGTGCATAGGCTTATAGTGTTTGGATCCAGTTGCATTATGCGTAGTTCCAGGAGATAGCCCCAGAGCCTTGCCCTCTGGGATTGCACAATGTGTAGTCCCAACCAACATCAAAGCCAGACTGAACTATGCATTGCGCAGTTCCATTCATCAGAAAGCCAACTGGACTGCACATTATGCAATTCCAGTCATGAGTACCTCTCACTGGCAACTGGGACTATGCAATGCGTAGATCTAGCTGACAGTCCCTCACCTCTGAAAGTTAGAATTGTGTAGTCTTTCCCAAAAATTGCCTAGTTTGTTGCATGAGTGGTCCTTAAAGTGATTTTTGATTTTAAGTTGAAATTTACATGCCATGAGTGTCCTCTCTATCTCCAGGTACCATAGTTGTTGATCAGATTCTCAACAGTACAGGTAGCATGGTTTCCAAGTGAGCTGGATCAAAGGACACTATAGAGAGTAGCATTGGAGATGTAGTTGAATAGGTCACAATGAACTTTCTAGTCTATGTAGACACACATATGCTCATAGAGAATGACATGAAGATTACATGGCAGGAAATAAAGGAAGTATTCACAGACAATTTCAAGGAAGATTTGGAAGATCAACAACTCCATGTCAACATCCACAAGTTAGGCTATTACAAGGTTGCATGTAGGTACCCCACCTTCCCATGTGCAGACATCATTCACTAGATTGTCTCATATACTGATCCTGAGATGATGACATTTAGAAGTACCAATGGAACATGACTTGCTACCTTTGGGATGGAAAATTATCATCAGATGTATCACTTACCACAACCGGTGAACTGCATGGATGCACTCTTCTTTACTTCCAACAACAATGTGAACACTAGATACATCATGAAGTGTTGGGTAATAGAGCCATCAAATTTCAAGTCGACACGCATTCAGGTTTACAATATTAAGTCACTCATGAATGCCTACCAAGTCTTGATAATCTTTGCATGCCTCTTGTATGGTAAATAGAGCACGAAGACATTTCCGCAGAGTTGGGCGGTTGTGTCTGATCAATTGGAAAATGAAGGAAGATCGTTCAACTAGTCAGACATGTTGGCTCTTCAGATCAAAGTGCATGTGTCTAGTGCCCAGAATCCACCTAAGGATGAACAAGTGAGATTATATCTGTCCGTGTACCTGCTTGACACAATCTGTACCCAGCAGCAGTTTCTTGGCATGGGTTGGACATGGACATCATCAGACGATGTTGTGAACATGTACTGCAAGTAAATCTTTGAGTGTAGATACCGAGGATTCGAACAAGACCTACCTTGCATGTCCCAAGAAGTGATGCAGGCATTGCTTAACATTCTGATTGGTATGCCTCATCCAGTGGCACCTTCATTAAAATGTTTGGAGGAGAAAAGCCTCTGCATGTGCTACCAAGGTTTTCCACAGATAAGTTGGTCATGCAAGAGGTTGTGTATCACATCTCCACAAGGTTATTAGAAGGATTGCACAAGAGGAAGAAGGCACCAAGGCATGCTCTTCCTTTGTGGATTAGATTTTACAATATCTGGAGATTGAAGGATGTGGATGTCGAGGCCGAGGAATTGAAGAAGTTTGAGTTCGACACCAAGAGTTTCAATCCATATGATCTCCATTGCATATGAAAGAACCATTGTGTGAAGGTGTATTATCCATGGATCCAAGGGGCATGTCATTGGTTAGAGGAAGACCCTTGGAGGCATTGCTACAACTCCTCTAGGTTTAATGAACTGGTCAACATGGCTATAGAATGGAAAGTAGCTCTGCAGGCAGCACTAGCATAGGAAGCAACAACAACAATAGTAGTGAGCAACAAACCGGCGCATGGCAAAGGTAAGATGAAGATTGACGAGAGAGTAGAGGCTAAGCAAAGCTACAAGTTCAAAGAAGATCCTCTTGTTGAGAAATTAGCTTTGGAGAAAAAGGTGAATAAGCAACAACATGAAAGGAGGGTATAACAAAGGAAGAGAGATAAGCAAAGGTTGGAAGATGCAGAAAGGAAGTTGAAGGAAATGAAAAAGAAGCCGAAAGAAGAGTAGGAGCTAAGGAGGAGAGAAATGGAAGAGAAGTAGAAACAAGAACAGGAGGAAAGGCAAGGCGCAATGACATAGCAAACTGCACTTATACGGGTTGAGAAGTTAGAGCAACCAGTAGATGAAGAAGAGGGTGAGCAGGTCTAGGTTCAAGAACTTGCTTAATAGATTGAGTAGATGGTTGAAGCAATGGATATGGAGTTGGAACAAGATCCACAAGACCAAGAAACTGATGTCATGCCGAGAGCATCCGTGGTCGACCCACAGTATCTGCCACCTCCAGAATCAGAACCAGTCCCGAGCGAGCAAGGAGAACTTGTCCTCCTTAATGATGACCCGGAGATGGATGTGTATAATTTATCATTTGGTGAGTCACAAAAATGGATTGTATAGGCGTGAATAAATCATCTCTCATATGATCACCCATCACCTACAAAAATAGAGGAAAGGGTGGTCGTTGCAGATGTTAGAAGACATCAAGCTGTCATGGTCGATGCTTCTAAGGCTTATGCTGAATCCACGATTTCAATAGTCAAGTTCTTGTTAGCATAGAATGATCGGATGGAAAAGGACTTGTAGGAGGCCAGAGAGAGAACAAAACAATATTCAGGGTCCACTATGGTAGAGGATAGAAAAGTGATGCTTGTCAAAGTATCGACTCTTGAGACCACTATGTGGAAACTGTATGGGAGGTTTTTCACCGTGCACAAGGCAGTTGTCCATCTATATGGTTCTCAAAAATAGTGTGTGAATATAGCCCAAACTCTCAAAGACATCCATGTTTCTATTACACATGTACAAGAATGGAAAATGAGGTACAAGGGAGCCTCACTTTACTCGCAGAAGATAATGAAGCTGCAGGCATAGCTAGACAAAACACATATTTAAATGTTGATCCAGAATTATGAGTAGATCCCTCTCATCACCATAATTGAGGCTTCCTATGCACGGTTGTTCAATATTTTGGATGTCATAGTGAGGACACACATGATCCCTTCAATCAAAACCCTCACTTAGGCCATGAAGAAGAACCAAGTCTTGTTGGATCAACATGTACATGGAGAAGTTGATGTGAGAGGCCACCAACGATGACTTGTAGCTGAGCGCAAAGAACATGCAGAACTACATCAGTTGTCCAACCACACTCAGAACAATGTTGTACATGCTTCAAGATGAGCTAGATAGAGGTTCCAGAACCATATACCCAGAAGCCATGGAGGCAACAATCTGTTTCGAGAAAGACATCACCAAACAATATGGGGACACAATAGTGTAGTACCAAGCTTGGTATCAGTTCGTCACTGAAGACCATCAAGAGGATGTTGGAATGTTGGTCTTTCCCCAAGACCCTGAGTGATAATGTTTGTCTTGTTAGGCTGACTCAAACCTATTTTGTCCCACATGGGTATACATGGAAATTGTATGATTATTTGTAAAAATATTGTAAGTGAAATTCCAAGTGTCATTAGTGGAATGTGAACAATCACAATGTCATGTGGAGAGTCATGAGGGTAGTCAAAGAGTCAAAGGGGAATGTCAAGGGTCACCCACCCTTTGTTATATATACCTCATAAATCATAGTAGAGGCTTTTGGGAGCCAAGCTTTTGGCTAGGCATTTCTTAGAGAAGGTTGGGAGAGTATTGTGATGAGCCTTGGCTTCTCCACAATGTAGAATGAGTACATCTCTTTGGAGGATTAGGTGGTGTTGACTGTAATGTTCCACTATTGGGGCTAGTTGCTGCCAATGGTGTATGCATGGATGGAACTTTCACTTAATAATAAAACTGAGCCAACACGTTTTCATGCATAGGTTTTCATTGTAGTTTGACTTTTTTGGTTACTTTAGAAATGTATGTTATTTAACTTACGCATTTGTGTATGAACTATTTTGTATGTGATTGTATGAATCTTGTTGAAGATGTGTTGTTGTGTTAACCTGTTACTTTGGATTGTGGACTATTCCGCTTCCGTCATGTGATGTCATTCTCGTGTGTTCCTTTCAGGCTGCGTACTATTATAGGCTTCTAAGGGACACACTTCCTTTTTCCTTCCATGTGTTAGAACCCCCATACATCTCACTTGAATTGCTGCAAGGCCACACACATGCTTTTGATAAAGTTATCATACTTACCTCTGCGCGGTATCGTAGTCAGGGCACTACTTTACTACCCACTATTGGGACTCCTACTCCAAATGGTTTGAGGTCTAGTTGGGACTTCTTACTGGGGAGATCCCCTAACATGTTAGCGGGTTCAACACCATTAATAGGTTGTTATCAAAATTGACTTATCTAAAGACTATGAAAGAGTTAATTAGATCTAATAAAGGTTTCTCCTCATCCACATGGGCTTTAGCATAAATTTTTTCAACTAGGTCACGAGTTGTATTAAGACAATATCCTTTGTCATCCTTATAAATGGATCGACATCCCCCTATTTCCATGTTTAAAGAGGGTTGTGATAGGGTTTCCCCCTTTCTCCATTACTGTTCTTATTCGTGGTAGAAGGTTTGAGCCGCTTTCTATCAAAGGAAAAAATAAGTGGGGACTTCCATGGATATCTCATTATGAGGACTTTGGTTGTCACATGCCTTCTCTTTCTGGATGAAATCCTTATATTTTGCAATGGGGCATTAAGGTAGATTAATTGTCTAATTGTGATCCCGTCTCTTTATGAGAAAGCCACTAGTTTGATATCAACTCCCATAAATCGTCTTTATCATATGACAACCTTGATGAGGCAAAAATACGTCATTTGACTCAGGCTTTTCCATATGTTTCTAAACCCTTGGAGGAAGGGCTGAAGTATTTGGGCTTTCATCTTAAACCCAATTGCTATAGCGAAGAAGATTGGCTTTGGCTTATAGAAAAGGAGGAAGTGTAACAACCCTCGTTAAAAAATCCACGCAATAATGTTAACAAAGGAAAAAATAAGACCAAGGTCGTGGGACACATTTTCCAAGTTGAATGTTTGGCAAAAAAATAGTGATGGGGATCACTTGTGATTAATTGATGGCTATGGAAATTAGCAAAGGTAACAAAAAAGTGGCATTTTATTTATGAAAATAATGGAAAATAGGATAAAAGGAATGTGAAAGGTCATGTTAGGTGTGTGTTATATTCTTTCCACGACTACCCCATGCACGGGGGGGTGAAAGACCCCCCTGTATGTTGCACTGGGCGCAGCAGGGGGGTCACAGGTTGGGGGGGGGTAGCCCTCTTACACGGGGTTTGGGACAATACCCCGAGAAATTTTTTTTGGACCCTATATTAGGTGGGCGAACCTACCGATGGTTTTGTGCATGGATTTCACACATGGTTTTGGGCATGATGGTTTTCTGTCCATGGTATTTTCTAGATCCGGTCAAGGGAACTATGGTTATGTTCTAATCCAGGATTAATGGATTGGGGTTTATGGATGCTTCGACATGTACATATATGTATTGTAACAATGAAAGGAATATAATGAAAAATCAATACAGTAGTCCCCGTTTCGGGATCCAGGGGAAAATCTCAGTGTATATATGTTTTATGATTTATGCTCTCGCCATTGTTTATTTTCTGTTTTTTAGAATTCCTATGTAGGTAATTTATGTACTAGGTTAAAACCTACAGGTCACAGGCTGCATGTGAGGAGGAAATTGAAGGAAAATAGAGAAAAATGAAGAAAATATAGGCCTCAATGATAAAAAGTCTTATGAGGATCAATTCACAACCTTTTGTCAATTTTAGCTTGGAGCTCTTTCTCTATTCTCTCTCTCATACTTTTGCACACTTAGAGTTTTCTTGGAGCACTCTTGGAGGATTTTGGGCACACTTTGGATTTGGAGCAAGAAGATAAAGGAAAAGTAGGAAAGTGCAAGGGAACAATGGGATCAACAGCTACAACGGGTTTTCTTTGTAGGTACTGAGTTGTATGTATGATTTCCTTGATAGTTTTGGCATCCATGGTGTATGCATGTGGTTATTTGGTTATGATCTGTCATTGGCATAGATGATTGGCTAGTTTTACAGTGGTTTGCCTAGCCTTTCCATTTCCTAGATAACCATGGTGTTGGGGGTTTTCCATTTTGTTTTTTTGATTGGTGCTCATGTTCCTTATGGTTGTGGGTTTAATTATTAGTTCTTGGAGCCTTGATTGGACAAACGCTCTGGAAGCCCTGGAAAAACTTGGGTTGAGTTACTAGTCCTGGAAGCCTTGGTTGGACAAACGCTCTAGATCCCTTGGTGGGTTGAGTTACTAGTTCTAGAGCCTTGGTTGGACAAACTCTCTGGAGTGCTACTGGAGGTGTGGGTTGAGTTATTAGTCCTAAAGCTAGGTTGGAACAAATTCTCTAGAGCCCTGGACAACTTAGGTAGAGACTGATTTGGTAATGGTTAGTGATGTCTAACCGTGAGGTGGAATCACTAGTTGAGGGTTGAGGTAGTGTGTCCTCTAGAAGCACTGGTTTGGTTTTTCTTGGTTTATTCCATGTGATCCCACATTCATGTTTGGAATATGGCGCGTGCATGATTAGCTGAAAGATAGATTTGGTTTAGTCCAATCTATGGTCGGTTGGTACGTGGAAGTCCCTAACTTGTTTGGATTCGCATATGTTAATAAAATATATTTTCCTCTTGTGTTTTCATGTGTAATTGTACATGTTGGTATGTGGTTTTGATGGTATGTTTTACCACTATTATTATTTTGGTTATATGTTGGTTGCAAGCATGGTTTTATGACATACTTGAGTTATGGCTCTCATCATGTTTTGATTTGTAAATGAATTGTTAATGAATGCATGACTTAATAGATGATATTGCAGCTATTGTGAGAAGGCATCAAACCTTCTTGATGATTCTCAATTAAGTATGAGACCCCTATGTTCATATGTGTAATTATGACTTGTACATTACATGTTCATGATGTGTTTGAATAAATGTCAATCATGGTTAGGATGGGTCAAGCTATGTCCTTGATTAAGTTTTGAATTAAAGGGTTTGTCTATGTGTTATTTATCATTTATGAGAGTTTCATTACGTTATGGGAAGAAGATTGGGTCCTACACCTGAAAAAGTGGCTCAGATCTTGGGGTTGCTGACACATGACTAAGTCAATTAGTCTACAATTGTTGGGAAGTAGGCTTATGGGAGTGGTTGGAGGCTTGCAGTCATTGCTTGCCTTGTCATGGGAGCGACTGAGAGCCCAGGTCAGTGAAAAAGCAAGTTAACTCAGGGGTTGGGAACTTGGAGTGGCTGGTTAGCCCTTAGGGGTCTTGTAGCTCATGAGGAAGGTTAGTTTGGTTTGGGTTCGTCGATTCCACTCCCTTAACTGTACCTAGGAGTTTGAGTCATATCATAGTAACTCTTCAACACATATTTACCTAGGTGGACCAGTAAGTTTGGGTAACTGTGGGAGGAGGGTATTACAGAGTGCTATCATAGCTCCCAAGTTCAACACTTGGACTGTATGGGCAGAATGTGTTTGTCATGCATGCATGTAGGTTGTATATGTGCTTGATGTGTATGCATGGTGGTGGTCATTGTTTTAGTTGTGTTGTCATGTATAGTCGATGATGTTGTTGTTGGAATGTGTTTATCATGCATACAATTTGTTTGTATATTTGTTTGTTATGCATGTCAGTGTCTATGTGTTTGTTATTCATGTATTGTTATGGTTATGATTATCATGCATGAGGTCATGGTGTGTAGTTGGTGTTTTCATGCATGATGTTGGTGTATTGATATGGTTATGTATACATACATGTATTGTGCTAATATGGATTGATTTTGTAGACGAGATAACCTCCCTTGAACTTCACCGAGGTACGTTTGATTATGTTTATATTTGGTTTACTCAACATAGTATGTTTGCAGGAAGAAGATTAAAGAGGACAAGCAAAATGGTGGACTAAAATTCACTTGACTCTCCCTACAAATCAATAGAGAAACATGGTCATGAATACTCCCCTCACATAGCAGACACTTTGAGAAGTTTGAAGGCAAATATAAGAATATGTAAAGTAGATAATAACAGAATAATTCAATCACAAGAGAGACTTGCTAGGGAACAGGAGAAACAAGCAAAGGTACATGCAATTATTCTTCAGAGTTTGTCAAACTTGCAAAGACAAGGACCATGTAGGATTAGTCATGGATAGGAGGACGAGACTAATGGAGCATATGGTAGCAGGTCTCATGGTGGGCTTAGGTTGGATAGAGATGATACCATTAGAGATGGCAGGTTCTTGGATACACCTGACAGACGAAGCAATGGACATGGGCTTTACTCCAGTTTTGGTTCAGACAGGTATCATGATCATCATCGCTACAATCCTTATAGGAGGAGTGAAAGGGGATATTTACTGGATGATTTCAAGAAATCCAAGCCACCTACATTTTATGGAGCAATGAAGAATTCATAAGATGCAAAAGTGTGGTTGCTTGGGATTAATAGTTTCTTCTGGTTGCATGATTCCTCATAGAACATGAAGGCCAAAATAGCTATGTTTAGTCATAAAGGTAAATTAGACATTTGGTGGGAAGATGTAAAGTATGTTAGAGGCATTTAAGAAGAGAAGCTGACTTGGAGCGAGTTTGAGAGAATTTTCAGGAAGACGTATATATTTGAAAGATACTATGATGATAGGGCAACAAAGTCCTATAAGTTGAAGATGGAATCTATGACCGTTGAGGAGTATACTAACATACTCTTGGAGTTGTTGAGATTTGTGCTTTATATTATGGAGGAGAAAGGAAAGATTCAAAGATTTATTAGTGGGTTGACAATATTGTTCAAAGACCGGATCAAGTTCGATTAGCCTAAATCATTGGAGGAATCCATATGTAAGCTAAATCATTGTTATGAGAAATCAAAGCACATGTATGAGACTACGTATGATTGGAAGGGTAGTGACAAGACTAAAGTAAAATGGGATAGTAAGTGAACAAGACCTTAGGACACAAGTAACAAGGAGAATGAAACACCGCACAAGAAGTTCAGTGCATCTGACAAAGGATAGGGATTTCTTTATGAGGAGCAGAATCAGGGTGATGGGAGGAAACCTTTATAGTGTTGGACTTGTGGGAGAGAGAGAATTGCAGGAGATATTGTCCACAACATCAGGATGGTAGACCGTAGATCTACAATGCTTAGAAGCCAAAGACAGTGGGGGGTGTTGGAAAGAGTATTCCTCGAATTTATGCAGCGTTGGATAATAAGCAGATAGATCACCAAGCATCTATTACCGAGATGGACGGTAAGCTTTGTGATCAAGTTGTTTATTTTTTTATTGGCCCTGTATCTAATTATAGTTAGACCTAGTGGATAAGTGTGGTTTGAATAAGGAAGTGTATGCAAAGCCTTGGTTAGTGCAGTTGGCTATAGGTACTAAGAAAATAGTTCATCACTAGGTAAGAACTTGTGAATTTGAGTTGAATGGTATGCCTACATCAACGCATATGAATGTGCCTCCATTGGGATCCTACATTATGCTTCTGGGTATGGAATTGTTGTACCTCCATAGGACTAAAGTAGATTACTATGACAAGGCTATTGAGTGCTTGGATGATAATGGGGAAGAAAGAATCTTGCAAGGTAAGAAGAAGGCAACATTATCTAGGGTGGTTATAGTTATGCATGACAAGCGTAGTCGCAGGAAAGGATGTGTATTGTTTGCAGTGCATATTTTTAGTGACAAAGGTAAGGAAGTGGAGGACGCACATGTCTTGGAGAGGTACCCAGTTTTACAACAGTTTGAGGATGTATTCCCACCAGATATTTCAGAGTTATCGCCTCACAGGGAAGTGGAATTTTCTATTGAGTTGGTACCAGGGGTAGCACCAGCATCAAACACACCATATATGATGGGCAAACTAGAGTTAGTGGAATTGAAGTTGCAGTTGAAGGAAATGCTTAAAAACATATACATAATGCCAAGTGTGTTACCTTGGGGTGCACCAGTGTTATTTTTGAAGAAGAAGGATGGCCCTCTCAGGTTGTGTATTGATTATAGGCAGCTAAACAAGGCGACGATCGAGAACAGGTACCCTTTGCTAAGGATTGGTGACTTGTTTGACTAGTTGAAGGGAGAAATAGTGTTCTCGAAGATAAATTTGAGATCAAGATACCATTAGGTATGAATCAAAGAAGGGGAAATCTACAAGACTGTTTTCTGGACCAGGTATTGGCATTATGAGTTTGTTATAGTTCCTTTCAGTTTGACTAATGCTCCAACTACTTTTATGTGCTTGATGAATAGTGTATTGCATCCTTATCTGGACAAGCTTTTTATTGTATTCATTGATGATATATTGATATATTCTAAGAATGAGGAAAAACATGTCAAACATTTAGCAACATTATTGAAATTGCTAAGAGAGAATCAGTTGTATGCTAAGCTTAGTAAGTGGAGTTTCTTTTAGAAAGAGGTACATTAATTGGGACATGTGGTTTCCAAGGAATGCATAGTAGTGGATGTAGATTAGTTAAGAGATATCATAGACTAGGCAACTCCTAGGAACATGGATGAGGTCAAATCATGCATGGGACTAGCAGGGTATTACAAGAGGTTCATCAGGAAATTCTCATGGATTTCCCATCCTGTTACATCCTTGCAGCGAAAAGGTAAGAAATTTGAATGGAAAGAAGAATGTGCAACTAGTTTTCAACAACTGAAGCTTACAAATGCTCTAGTTTTAAACATCACATATTCGGAAAAAGAGTTTGTGGTATGTACAAATGCTTGCAACAAAGGAATTGGTGGGGTTTTGATGCAGGAAGGATAGGTAGTATGCTATGAGAAAAGGAAAAATTAATGAGCATGAGCAGAGTTGTGTGACACATGATCTTGAGTGGGAGCCATCGTCCATGCATTGAAGATGTGGAGACACTATCTTCTTTGCGTAAGGTTTGTAGAGATGAGCAATCAAAGTGGGTTGAGGTACCTATTTGACCAACAAGATCTGAATGCCAGGCAAGCTAGATGGTTGGCCATGATCAGTGAGTTTGATTTCAAGATCAAGTACATCAAGGGTAAAGAGAATAGGGATGCAGATGCTCTTAGCACATGAGTACAGTTAAATCACATAGAGGCTATAAGTTCATATGGGGCAGACTTCTAGGATTGGATCTTACATGTAGGATAATAGGATGGAAAGTATAGAGAGCTTAGGCATAGGTTACAACATGGTACAAGTGAACAAGATGTGGATTATCATCTCACGACAGATGGTTTGGTCAAATTTAGGGACAGGATATATGTGTCGGACAAAAGTGAGCTCAAGAAGCTTATCTTGAGGGAGTTTTATTTTAATTCGTATTTAGGTCACCCAATATATTAGAAGACAATAGGTGGCAAATTTTTTTACGAGATGTTTGGATCGTCAACAGGTAACATAAGAGTGTAAGTGTCTAGGTGGATTACTAAAGATGATTCTGATTCCAGAGTGGAAATGGGAGGTCATTTCCATGGATTTTTCATTACAGGTTTGTTAAGGACCTCTAGATAACATGATTCTATTATGGTTGTCGTTGACAGGTCGACAAAGGTAACACACTTCATTCTGGTAAAGTCTACAAATTCAAATAGTGAGGTAGCATAGGTCTTCATCAGAGATATAATGAGGTTTCATGGTGTACCAAAGAAGATTGTATGAGACAAGGATGTTAATTTCACTTCTAGGTTTTGGAAATAATTGCTTGTAGGTTTAGACATAGAGTTCGCATTCGACACAACTTATCATTCACAAACAAATGGACATACAAAGAGGGTCAACATGATGGAGGACATTTTGAGAATGTATGTTATGCACCAACAACAAATGTGGGAAGAGTATCTTCCATTGGTGGAGCTTGCATATAACAATGGGTATCAACAATAGTTGAAGATGAGTTCGTTTGAGGAACTTTATGGGTAGAGTTGTAATACTCCTATCAGTTGGAGTGATCCAGTGAATAGGGTATTGATTGGACTAGACATGTTGGCTGAGGTGGAACAGGAAATGCAGGTAATCAAGAGGAATCTAAAGGAGGATAGATAGAAGAGCTATGCATATTAGCACATGGTATTTAAGGAGTTTTAGGTTGGGGAACATGTGTACTTGTGCATCAAGCCTATGAAGATATCCACAAGGATTGGATTATATGCCAAGTTAGCACCTCGGTATTGTGGGTATTTCAATATTCTTGAGAGGATTGGACCAATAGCCTATCGACTTGCACTGCCTCCGATAGTGAAAGTCCATGAGGTTTTCCATGTGTCATTAATTAAGAAGTATATTAAATATGTTGATCATTTGATTGATTGGTTTGTATTGTAGGTGGAACTAGAAGGAGAATTCCAACCAAAACTTGAGTGCATTTTGTAGTGAAAGATTCTCATGCTTCGAATCGAGCAATCAAGCAAATTAAAGTGCAACGGAAGCACTTTGGGCCTGATGAAGCTACATGGGAGATGGTTGATCATATTCGGGATATGTATCCTTCTCTATTCGTTGGTTGAATGGATGTATTTTGGTATGCTTTATGTCATGTTTGGTTATGTCTATATATGCCTATGTATGTAAATACCGCATTGAGTTGTGTTATAAAGCTCCAATAAACAGTATGGTGTTCATGATATGTTGTTTATGTTTTCAGCAGATGGATATGATGTAAATGTTGCTTAGAACTTTATTATAAAGCTCCATGGGAAACATGTGTTTTGTTGGTTTTATAAGTGTCATTGAACACCGAAGATGGTGTTCCCCAAGGGGGAGGGTTCTGTAACAACCCTGGTTTAAAAATCCATTTAATAAAGTTAATAAAAGCAAATAAGAGCAAGGTCATGGGACACATATTCTAAGTTGAATTTTGGGAAAAAAACATAGTGATGGGGATCACTTGTGTTTAATTAATGGCTATAAAAATTGGCATTTTATTTATGAAAATAATGGAAAATAGGAGAAAAGGAAGGTGAAATGTCACGGGTTTCATGTGAGGAGGAAATTAAAGGAAAATAGAGAAAAAGAAAAGAAAAAAAGGCCTCAATGATAAAAAGTCTTATGAGGATCAGTTCACAGCATTTTGTTAGTTTTAGCTTGACAGTCTCTTTATATTCTCTCTCTCATACTTTTACACACTTAGAGTTTTCTTGGAGAAATCTTGGAGTATTTTGGGTACATTTTGAATTTGGATAAAGAAGGAAAAGGAAAAGTAGGAAAGTGTAAGGGAAAAATGGGATCAATAGCTACAATGAGTTTTCTTTATAGGTACCAAGTTGCATGTATGATTTCCTTGCTAGTTTTGGCATGCATGGTGTATTCATGTGGTTATTTGGTTATGATCTGTCATTGGCATGGAGGATTGTCTTGATTGACAGTGGTTTTCCTAGCTTTGCCATTTCGTGGATAGCCGTTGTGTTGGGGGTTTTCCCTTTTGTTTTTGGATTGGTGCTCATGCTCCTTATGGTTGTGGGTTGAGTTATTGGTTCCTGGAGCCTTGGTTGGACACACACTCTGGAAACCCTGAAACAACTTGGGTTGAGTTATTAGTCCTGAAAACCTTGGTTGGACAAACACTATAGTGCCCTTGGTGGGTTTAGTTACTATTCCTAGAGCCTTGGTTGGGAGAACGCTTTGGAGCCCTGCGATAATTGTGGGTTGAGTTACTAGTCCTGGAGTTGGGTTGTAACAAACACTTTAGAGCCGTAGATAGCTTGGGTAGTGACCAATTTGGTGATGGTTAATGATGTTCGACTGTGATGTGGAAGAACTAGTTAAGGGTTGAGGTGGTGTGTCCTTTGGAAGCCTTGGTTTGGTTTTGCTTGGTTTATTCTATGAGATACCACATTCATGCTTGGAATATGGCATGAGGGTGATTGGATAAAAGAGAGATTTGATTCAACCCAATCTATGGTTGGGTGGTACATGGAAGTCACTGACTTGGTTGGATTTGCATATGTTAATGAGAGCTATTTTCCTCTTGCATTTTCATGGGTATTTGTACTTGTTATTATGTGGTTTTGATGGTTGTTATAATACTATTATTATTCTAGTTATATGTTGGTTACAAGCATGGTTTTATGACAGATTTGAGTTATGGATCTCATCATGTTTTGATTAATAAATTAATTGTTAATGAATGCATAACCTAATAGATGATATTGCAACTATTGTGAGAGGGCATCAAACCTTCTTGATGATTCTCAAAAAATTATGAGACCCCTATGTTCAGATGTGTAATTAGGACTTGTACATTACATGTTCATGATGTGTTTGACGAAATGTCAATCATGGTTAGGATGGGTTAGGTACTTGATTAAGTTTTGAATTAAAGGCTTTGTATCTATTTTATTGATCATTTCTACGACTTTCATTAAGTTCTGGGCAAAGGCCTCGTTCTTAGCTCTAAGAAAGTGGCTCATATCTCGGAGTCACTAGCACAAAGCTGAGTCAATTACTTTACAGTCATTGGGAATCAAGCCTATGGGAACGGCTGGAGGCTTAAAGTCACTGTCTTTCCTTGTCATGGGAGCGAATGAGAGCCCAAGTTAGTGAAAAAACAAATTAACTTAGAGGTTAGGCACCTAGAGTAGCTGGTTAGCTCTTGGGGGTTCTGTAGCTCCTAAGGAAGTTTAGTTTGGTTTGGGTTTATCAATTCACTTCCTTAATTGTACCTAGGAGGCTGGGTCATATCATAATAGCTCTTCATCACATATTTACCTTGATGGAATGATAAGCTTGGGTAAGTGTGGGAGGAGGGTGTTACAGGAAAAAAAATAAAAAAATCAACGTTTTAGATGGCTCTCTAGGGCGCGACATTTGGTTTTAATTATATTTTTGCTAGAAGCCATCCTTGTTTATTAAGTATCCCTTTCATGGATACTTTAAGGTGTTTTGGAAAAAGTCAAAAGAATATGCTTGAATTTCCTTTGGGCTAGAAAGCGGGACTCAGGGATGCTTCCTTAGGTCAAGTGGGACCATATTGTTATGCCAGAATAGTTGGGTGGTTGGGGTGTGAAAAACATCCCTTTATTTTCAAAATCCCTAGTTGGTAATTATGGTTGGTAGTTTATATCTGCATGCAACCTATTGATGTTGATGATCACTCATAAATGTATCTCCCCCATCTCATTGGAAGATTGGATAAGAAGGGTTGATAAGCCTAGAATGAACATATCGACAATATGGAGGGCATTGCTCAATTCTTTCGATACCATACGTAATGGGTTGGCTTGGCAGGTTGGTAGGGGAGACAAAGTAAGACTTGGTATTAATCTTTAGCCTAGTTGTGGTCAGAACCACTTGCTTCCTCCTCCTCTTATTGAAATGCTAAGAGATAGAGGTTACACAAAGTTGTCACATATCAACAATACTACGACCTCATCAATATGGAGTCAAGGTTGGTTATTGCTCAAAGGGATGGGATTAGAGGAGTACTATCGAGACTCATGGCAGGTTTATTTACAATCCCTATAGATAGAGTTGATGAGCTCATCTGGAGCATCTCTCCCTGTTGGAAATGTGACTAGTTTCAACCTTCATAATTGTTGTTGTACTCGTTTTAATATGTATCTTATATAAAAAACAAAATAATAAAAGAAAACTTTATTATTATAAATCATGGGTTTCATGCTCTTTATTGATGGTATTCTAGGTAAAAGCATGTTCTTCATGCTTCTAGGGTTTGTTAGGTCATAATATTTATTATCATGAGTCAAGAGAGTCAACATTGTGTTTATAATACCCTTCTGGGAAAAATATATCTTATAAAATAATTTATATTAAGTCTAGAAAGTCCTGGAAACATCTAATTAAAAGTTAGCCCTGAAAGCTTCAAGTTGGCATGAAGGAGGGAATTTGATCCCGTGGAAAGGCTATACAAAGTAACAATTTGAACTCATTTTGTACTCACCCATCATCACACTTGAACTTCCAAGAAAGAGTTTGATCTAAGGCTAGAAGAATAAGGGAAGGTGGAGTGAAGTTCGAGAAGAAACAAGAAGGCAATGAAAGCTTGTTTTTGGGCTCTATCTCTCTCACATGTGTGAAAGTCTAGAGTTTTTGCAACTATAAAGAGGGCCAAAACTACAAGTCTGAATTACATGAGAGCGAAGTATAAAATCTAGTTTTTGGAGGAGAGAATACTCTATCTTGACCTTGCTAATCTTGGGGGGATTTGTCAGCTCAAAGGACTCATGAAGATGTTGGATTAGGGTTTCTGCAACAACTACATGGTTGAAGTTGTAGATCAAAGGTACATAACAAAGTTGCATGTTTAAGTTGTAAGAAAGAACTTGTGGTTGAAGTTGCAACTGGAAGTTGGTTGATGTAGGATTGAGTTGTGACTTGGGAAGGGATGATTTGGTACTTAGAGGAGGAATTGGTCTAGGGTTTGGGTCTTTTTGGTTTCATTTGAAGCATATTCTATAAGAAGAGAAGATTTTATGGGTTTTCCCCTTGGAGAGGTTTTTCCCTAGTTTGGAGCCTAATTTCTATGTCCATTGTCTTTATTTTGCTCTTTATATTTGTTTTTAATAAATAATATCTAATAAAGAAACTCAAACAAGAATAATAAAGTTCACATGCATGTATTAAGTTTAAGGAAAATTGAATTAATAATCTACCACAATGCATATTCCAACATGGTATCACAACTAAGGTAAACAAGAAGGCAGCTGGAAGGATCATCTTGTGGACACAAGAAGGGTTTGCTAAGGGGAAAAGGAATACCTATTGATCTATAATAAGGGTCTCATCAAAATGAAGCTTGAAGAAGTATACTACGAGAAGATTGTTGTTCTCTCTCGAACAAAGGATATAGTTGAAGACTTGTTGGAAGACCTCTTTTAAGGAAGCATTAAAGGATTTTGGTATCATCACTTTTGGAAGCCTGTTGAAGTCCCTTTGAAGATCTTGAAAGACTCAATATAGTTGGAGACATCATTAGAAAGGGAAGACTCTTGATCATCAAGTAAGTATCGTAGTGTTACTTTATGTTTGAATCTATAGGTCATATGGGTTCTTTCTTCAAGGAAAGCAATAAGCTTGTTGGCACATCAAAATTCCTAGCATGGAGGAAAATGATTGACCTAGCTCTTACAAAATATGAATTAATGGAATATATTACTCGTGAAATTACTGAACCTATCAAAGAAAAGACTCAAGAATTGATGAAGTATAAGAAAGGGGTATTAAGGGCACACATGACCATCACTGGATCCATTAAGTATCTTCTTGTTCCATTTGTTGCAAATTTCAAAACTTCCAATGCTATGTACGACAAGCTAGTGAATATGTTCTCTGTAAGTGCATGAAGACAAAATATGTCCTTGAGGAACAAGCTATATAGAATGAAGAAATCAAAGGATAGGACATGGCATCCTTTCTATTGAAGATATCTCAATTAAGAGATCACTTGCAGGGACTTGGAGAGGCAATTTCTGATTCAGAAATAACCATCTGTGTATTGAATGCATTGCCACCATAATGGAGCAGCTTTGCAACAAGCATCTACTCTAAGAGAAACTCCCCTTTCTATGAGTTGTGAGCTCAATGCATCTTGGAAGAAACTAGAAGCATGGCAAAGGATGAAATTGGAACATATGAACTGTCCCATGTTTTTATAGCTCGAGGCAAGAAGTTAAAGAAGGGAATGTTTGGAAAGTCCAATAACAAAGATATGTCCAAGGTTTAATTCTTTAAATGTGATGAGTATGGACACCTTAAGAGGGATTGTGCAAACTAGAAAAACAACAAAATAAAGAAAGAAGCGAGGCTCACATAGCTGAGGAAATGAGAGAACCTAAGAAGAAGTTGGAGTAAAAAGATGTGAAATAAATCTACTATTAAAAGAAGGAATCTTGTTTGTCAGGTTCTTTGTAAAGCTAGTCTTTCCTTTAGGATAGCGTGAATTGCTGTTTACTTTAGAAGAATCTTGTTTTTGTATAAAATCATAAAGAGAATCATGTGAGATTAGCATACTTAGAGTCTACTTGGTTATCTTAATTTGAATAAACCATCTAGCCTTTAAAGATAGATAAAAGATACCATTTTGCATATTGTTCATCTAGGAATTTTCTAACACCATGAGGAAGTCATGTTGCTAAGATGGATCATCGTGATCATGTAAGAACCATCACTTTGGAAGGTTATTGGAAGAAGCATTATGACAAGTTTGGTATACATTCCATATGTTATGGAGATAATACTTTTAAATGGATGAAGGAATTCAATGGGTCAGGTTGTGTCATTATAGCTAGATGATGGAATAAGAAGCATAGGAATGCATATTGAAAGTAACTCTTGGATAAGATTCATATGTGCATAATCTTGTAATATGCTTTGCATGATTCTGTGATGCTTAAAATGGAACAATTTGACATGCTGAAGGAAAAATAAAGAATTAATACTTTCTCTAGATTATGTAGGATAATGATTAACATCCAATATAATCCCAGAAGAAAAGTGCTAACTTGGTAATCAAGTTCGATCCGTGGGCACTCTGATGCATGAAGGAAAATTAAATGTGGAGATGGACCATAAGGATGTTGATGTTTGGATGAGAACATCATCATAGTGAGGTTAACATATTATTTTGCTACCTGGAAGGATATTACAGGAATACATGAAGAATGTTGAGGCAAGCTCAACATAGGATACCTGAAAATTATGAAGTCAAGATATATTCATCTTGACATTGTAAGGTAGCAGTGCAAGAAGATAACATGAAGGTCATCAAGGGAAGATCACTTTAATGAATAAACTATAATCATCTTGAAGTTTGGGAAGGCTCAATATAATGCCTTCATCTATGATGACAAGATGAAAGTGATGATAAAGTGAGATGACCTAGCTCCATCACAAGATTGAAAGAGTGTAGATGGTTCCATGATACCTAGGAAGGAAGCAAACTTGATGCAAAGAAAAAAGGCGAGCCATGTAAATATGAAGAACAAGTAGTTGATACTCTTATAAAGACAAGCTATAAGGCTTATAACATTGACTTCCCAATTTGAAAGGAAGTTTGGTTTTGAGAGGGAGCAAATTAGTCTGCTTAAAAGGGAGCAAGGATCTATTATCTTATCAAAAGGAGAATATGGATATCCTCTCTAGTTGAGAGGGAGTGATTTTGGACATCACATGTGCATTCTTTCCTTCATGTGTCAGGAACTTCACCAGGACTAACAACCATAAGTCTAAGTGAAGGCCTTGGAGAGAGAATGGTGGAGGATTGCGTAGTAGTTTTTAGTGTCCTTGAGGATAAATCATCCAAGAAAGGAAAGGGACCGACACTCTTTGAGGATATGACAGGTGTACAAGATAAGAGTGGTCGAAGAGGACAAATATTCTTTGAGGATTCAAGAATAGGAATCCAAGGTAATAATAGTCCTAAAAGGACATACCTTGTTAACATCTTGATGGAGTATGTGCCTTGTAGAGGTGGTGCGGTATCACACATAAATCCTCCCAGCACAATGCTCTCGAATGAAGTTGAACTTGTCTTGTTATGCCTCAAGGGCAATGTTATCATATTGATGATGCTTACAGTTTGGCTTATTAATCTGACTCTTCCTATGATAACTCTTCAGTTTGAGAATGATGTTGTACTAGTTGTACAATTATGAATACTTCCATAGTCAATAGGGACTTTTGGAAAAGTAACTAGTTTCGGTCTTCATAATTGTTGTTGCACTGATTTCATTATTCATCTTATGTAACAAACAAAAGAAGAAAAGAAAAATTTATTATTATAAAGCATGGGTTTCATTCTCTTTACTGATGGTATTCTAAATAAAAGAATTTTCTTCATGCTTGTAAGGTTTTTTAGGTCATAATATTTATTGTCATGAGTCAAGAGAGTCAACATCATGTTTATAAGACCCTTTCGGGCATAATGTATCTTGTAAAAGAATTTATTTTGAGTCTATAAAGTCTTGGAAACCTCCAAAGTACAAGTCGGCCCTGGAAGCTTCAAGTTAGCCTAAAGGGAATTTGACCCATTGGAAAGGATATATAGAGGAGCAGTTTGACCTCATTTGGTACTCATTCATCGTTAGGTTCGAACTTCCAAGAAATAGTTTGATACAAGGCTAGAATAATCAAGGAAGGTAGAGTCAAGTTCTAGAAGACAAAAGAACACAACAAAAACCTAATTTTGGGATCTATCTCTCTCAAATGTGCTAAATTCTAGGATTTCTGCAACTGTAAAGACGATTGAAAGTGTAGGTCGTAATTGCAGGAGACCGAAGTATAAAATTTAGTTTTTGGAGGAGAGAATACTCTATCTTGACCTTGCTGGCCTTGGGAGGATCTGTGTTGCTCAAATAAGGAATCAAAAAGAAGCTAGATTAGGGTTTATGTAGCAACTACAGGGCCAAAGTTGCAAATAAAAGGTGTAGAAAAAGTTGCAGGATGGAGTTGCATGATTGAAGATGTGGTTGAAGTTGCAGCTGGAAGCTGGTGATGCAAGATTGAGCTGTGAATTGGGAAGGGATGACTTGGTACTGGGAGGAGGACTTGGTCTAGGGTTTAGATCTTTGTGGTCTCATTTGAAGTAGATTCTATAAGAAGAGAAGAGTTTATGGGTTTTCCCCTTGGAGGGGTTTTTCCCTAGTTTAGAGCCTAATTTTTGTGTTCACTATCTTTATTTTTCTCTTGACATTTGTTTTATGAAGAAGATTTAATAAATAAACACAAAGAAGAATAATAAAGTTCACAAGCAGGTTTTAAGGTTAAGGAAAATTGAATTAATAAGTTTCCACATTGCATTTTCCAACACTCCTTTGGGGTCCTACACCCATAAGTTTGGCTACATCTTTTTAATGGTTAACAAAATGTGTGCAAACTATATTTGGTGGTGGAAAGCAGTATCAAAAGCAAAATGCCCTATAAAATCAAAATTATTTATGTGGTGTTTAATGGAAAAGAAGGTGCTAACCTAGGATGTTTTGAAAAAATGGTATATGAATGCTCCGAGTCGGTGTCCTTTATATAAAAATAGTGATGAAAATCCATCACACCTATTCAACCCATGCCCCTTTTATCAATAGGTGTGGATACCATGTAGGATCGTCCTTGGCCACTCAACCTTGTGGGAAGGAAGGGACTTGGAAGAAGTTTGGAAGGCATGACACTCAAATCCTCATTGTTGTGCTATCAAATCCATTCCATTAATTATAGGTTGGGGGATATGGTTGGGAAAAACCAAAACCACTTTTCATGACAAGCCATTGATGCCTAATCATATTGTAACTGAAGTTCTTCCATATTAAGTCACTTTCCCTAAGAAAAGGATATTGCCCCTCCTAGAGTGCTCAGACCAAAACTAATAGACAAATCTTGATCATGGGCCTATTTCAATAGAGCCTCAATAAATATGGGATAGTGGTGCGATGGTGGTTTGACACTTTTTCGTTCGGAAGTTCATTGCTATCAGGCTAATTTTGGCTTGGGTAGAGGGACCAAAAATTAGGCAAAACTATTATCCTACAAATATTTATTGTTGTTTGCCTTAGACATGGGATGCACTTAGATCCAAGTCTTTTGGGATTCCATGCTCACTATAAATTGGATGAATAAAACTCAAGAATGCAGGAATATCATTCTTATGCCTATTCTAGAGGAAGTCCTGCAAATTATTTATACCTTCTTTTTTTTTACTTGCAATCACATTTACAAGGAAAGGAACAAGATAATGGACAACCTCTCAAAAGAGGGCCTCAACATGGACCAAGTCTTGTGGGGTATTATAGAACATATAGATGGACATGTCTAAGAGTTTTTTCACCTATCATGCAAGGACTTTATTTAGGGACCAACAATAGATTAATCCTAGAGACTTTTCAAACAATATTTGGCCGTTGATTTGTGTTGGTTGCACTCTTTATGTTTTATTCTTAGTTTTGGGACAACTAATATTGAGGCTCCTCATACGGGATATTTTGAAATTTTGTTTTGCTTTTATGGTTTAGAGCACGATAGTGTTGTAAATCATGTATATGGGCACTTAGTTATAAGAGCTATTTCTACTCGTGATCTCTCACAATAGTTTTTTGGGGGTTTTTTCTTTTGATGCATGAATACACACAAGATGTGTATATGAAGGATGTAATTTTCAATCATTTCTATGAATGAAATTATGGTTTTTTTCCTATGAAATAAATATACGTTGTTGTTTTTATTTTTATTATTTTGCTGGGTATTTAAGGTAGATTTGATTTGGTCAAGTTACTAGTGGTTTTTGAGCTCTAGCTTTATGAGAATCCATGGTATTAACCCATTTTATATAATATTTCCCATTTAAAAGGGGGGATTAAACCAGCCTAGATCCATCTTAACTACAGATCTACCAAACTCTAAGAGGGATGAAATTTCTTGAGATGCAAATCTCTTAAGGTTCAAAGAGATTTGATCCATCTCGGCACTTGGTAGATCTAGAGGTAAGATGGATCTAAGTTACTGTAATATCAATAGTTGCACCGAGAGGTGATCTCCAACCCAATATGATAGAGATGTAATGTAATGCCTTGTAAACATTTTGGCTAGGTTAAATAATAATAATAATAATAATAATAATTATTATTATTATAATTATAATCAATAATTTAACAATCCTAGATCCATCTTAACTATGGATCTACCAAGTATCGAGAGGGATCAAATCTCTTGAGATACAAACATATTTTAAAGTGAATTACACATTATGTAATATCAAGAATATTATTTTTACATGCAATTTCTCAACTCCATATTAAGTAGTGAAGAAATTACATCTGCCCTCATAATAAAAAAAAAATTTGATGTAAAATTAAGGTGGAAGTTGTAGTATTTTATTTATAATTGACATTATTTTATTTATTACTATTTTTTAATTTGTTAATTTAAGTTATTGTATTATTTTTAAGTATAACATTATGTGAAAACTTCTCTCTTATATTGAGGTATAAAGCACCTCTGATAACTTTGAAAAACCAAAAAACTAAAACATGACATAAACATCAATTACATTATCTAAACAAAAATAAATGTATACATATTGATTGGATTTATTGTATACATTTCCTCATCATTACCTCAAACACGCCTTTAAAAATAAATCCTCACTTTATAATGTGAAGCCATTAACTCTCTATCATTAGTCCTAAATTTATTAAAAGAGGTTGATATTTTCATCATTATATTGCGTTAAGATATAATTGTAATTAACATTAAATTTAATATTAAATTTTAGCATTTTTAACATATAATTGTTAAGAGGAGACGATTAAAATTGTAAAGAAGAGGGAATTGGAGGAATGGAGGCGAAGAGCAATGCTAGGGTTTTCTCTTTCTGCAGTATTTCAATGGTTTTCATCATCACAGTCTGGAAGATAGAGTCTCATGGAGAAGAAAAGCACATATCTTGAATCAAAAACCTTTTTTTGCAACCTAGAGATAAAAATCGATGGGTTTGGAATCAATCTTCCATGGAAATCACAATTGTGGGTAACAAAGAATCCATGGATGCCATGGAGTGATGGCTCAACCTGTGAGTTTCTTAAAGCTATGGAGTGCGAGGTATATTAGAGATTTGCTACAACATATGGGCTCTACCCAACGTGAGGAGTCTATGAAAGGATCGAAAACACCTCACTTTGACTTATTTAGGGTTTAGAAAGTACAAAAGATTGGCTCACAAAGGGATCCACCCTCCCATGGGATACCCTTCTGTTCTTTACTTTCAAATTGGGGCAAAAGACAAGAAGAGATGGAAAAAATCCAGATCTTCTTAAAAAAAATTAATGGGAAGACCTCCATATTTTGGATCCAGAGCTCAGATCTAGTAGAAAATATGAAGCAAAGCATTCATAACAACCTAGGTACACCTACAATTTTTAAATGTTTGTATGTGAGGGGAAATTCCTACAAGACTCCTTTCATATGAAAGATTATGGCATTGTAAGGAATTCCACCATAATATTTAATTTGAGGTTGTGAGGTGGAGATTCAAGCTTCAGAAACCCTAATGGATATGTATCTTTGAAGGATGCAGTGAAAGGGAAGGCTACCATTCTTACTGATTATATCCAAAATATGTTGAGACCCTAAATTGTTGAACAAACAGAATAAGCACGAGCCATGAAAGTTAAACTCCCAAAGGTAAAATCACTTTTTGTTGATCTTCAATCTAAGGCGTTAATATGCAAGTTTAATAGATTATGACCCAGGTCTGAAGATTTACATCAGTTGGTGTTTTCTTCTTATACACCTAATTGTGACATCAACTTATGTTCCAAAGGTTTCTTCATAGTTTAATTTGATACACAAATATTTGGAGAACATCCTAAATGATGAACCATGGTTTTTGGGTAGAGTTGGGATCTTCAATACCCCGTGGTTCCTATATTTTGATGCCAAAAGCATGGTGGTCACAACAACGCTGATTTGGGTGATATTACCAAATCCCCCTCTTCCTTTCTAGCACCATGAGGTCCTAGAGGATACTTGAAATTATACATTGGAAAAATTCAAAAAGATGGACTTTGACAAAATAGAAAAAATTATCTTTATATTTTCTAGAATTTGTGTAGAGATAGACCTAAACAAAGGTCTTCCTGATTGTATCCAACTAAAACATGAAAAATTTAAGTGGACCCAGGTTTTAGATTATGAAAACATGACATTTAAATGTCACATTAGTTTTCAAACATGACACTTGCAGAACACATTCCCATAGGCAAAAGATATCCATGTTGTAATCTAGCGAAAAGCATGCATTATTACTAGTAGATAGACATCGAGTAATCATATGATAAACATAGATAAGGACACAAAGAGGCATAGTAATGGACCACCGACAGAAGAGCACAAATATATCTTTATTATATATCGAAACCATAACTAGAATTGTTACATTGTTATGTAGACAAACTTATATAAACTGTTAGGATAATTATGCTAGTCTAACTGTCCAACCAAACATGGTACTGAGGCTGTCATTATTTAACCTTTCATTACATTACAGACTTATCGACTTGACTTGGGCTATTTAGTTGAGAGGACTAGCTCTTCCAACATGTCCCCCACCATCAAAGCCTTTTTTCAAATTAAGAGAATGTTGATGTCTGAAATGGGCCTCCTAAGGAAAATGTACAATCAAAATTCACTTTATGAGAACCAATCACTTTTTAGGGGATGACATCATCCCCAATGGTTTAAGTGGCATTGCTTGAGTTAAAGCTTACTTGTCACATTCTCAATGGTGGATAAAAACTCATGGTTAACCATGTTAGTGCTCTAAGTATTTTTAAAGTCATAAAGTAAAATATTCATAATAAAAGTCATTTCACACTCTTTGAATAAAATATTATTATTGCCATTTCATATTTTTTGAAAGAAACAATGCATATCTCTATACAATCTTCATATCTTTACAAACTTTTCAATAAATATTACATTTGTATATTT
>APFE031321599.1:48937-86530 GCA_000404065.3 Pinus taeda
TAACTGTAATGGATATAAGTTTTATTTATTTGAAAAAGATAGGAGGGGTCTTTGCCGAGGCAACCCCAATTACAAAGTGAACATCCAACAAATTCAGATTTTAAGTTGCATCGTTTTCAAGGAATTTGAAAGGAATTGTCGTCGTTTATAATTAGCTGCCCTCTCATGAGAGAGCATCCTTTGTTCGCCATCTGGTCCGCTTCACCATTCAGGTTTCTGAGGATATGTTAGAACTTGTAGGAGGTGAAATCTTGAAGGACTCTTTTCAATCTGCCCAGAATTTTGTTGAGACTAGCATTGCTGAAGAGATGCTCCGAGTTTAATTTTTTTATTAGAATCACAGAATCTCCGAAAACTTGGAGGTCTTTGACACCCTTTTCTCTTGCTATGAAGCAAGCTTTGAGAAGACAAAATATCTCTGCTTGGTTGTTGGTTTTCTAGCCTAAACCCCAGCAGAAGCAATCTCTTGAACTCCCATCCGAAGAATAAATGACCCCTCCAACACCAGCAATCCTGGGGTTTCCTTTGGAGGCCCCATCGAAGAAGATTGTGGTTACATTTTTCGACCTCCACCAGTTTATGAAAGAATCCTCAGAGTCTCTTTTACGCCATTCCGAGTTTGTTGTTTGAGTGAGAAGGAATTTTCGAGGAGAAGGCTCGAGGGGGCAAAGCCATCTCCTTTCTTCGGGTAGAAGCAACGAATCTTATTTAAAAAATTGTTGTTGGGCTGCTTCCAAGAGGAAGTCTTTAGCTTTAACTGTGACCTATAGAGGGGAATGTCGAAATCCATTAAAGATATGATCATTACGGGCCAACCAAAGCTACCAGCAAACAAATTTGGGAATAGTTGTCCAAACTTTATGCCAGAAAGATTTGATGGGGATGCTATGAGGATAGAAATTTCTCTAAGAGGCGAACAGATCAGCAACAGTACTCTGAGGGAATGCGGAGATCTGAAGATCCAAAAGAGTAAGACCCCACACTTCCTTAGCAAAATTGCAATCTAAGAATAAATGTTGGGTAGTTTCGAGGTTGCTTCTGCATAGCTCACACCTATGAGGCCCTGCAATGTTCCTTTTCTCTAAATTGTCTCCTGTTAGAAGTTTGTTATGGACCAGAGTCCAGAAAAAGAAGTTCACTTTTGGAAGAGCTAGATTGTCCCATACTAGTTTCCAAAAGGCCGGAGTGTGACTGTTGTTCTTTAAGTCCTGAAGAGCTTTGTAGCCTGCTGCTGTGGAGCATGTGCGTGAATGTCCCCAAGCCCAATTGTCTTTGGTTCGCTTGCCATTGCCCGGCACTCTGTACAGTGATTTTTTGAAGAAGATATTGCTTTTACAATAGAGAATCCAGACCTGCGAGCTGTTGACAGGGGGGTCAAAATGCGGATTTCTGAAAGACGGGTTGTGAGCGTATTTGGACAGCAGAGTAGTGCTGATTGGATGGTTGGGATCATGTGCCAATTTCCATAGGATCTTTCCTCCCAACGCAAGGTTAACGAGGGAGGGATCACGAATTTGGAGGCCACCCTCTACGATCGACCTTTTTACGAATTCCCAATTAGCTAAGTACATTTTTCTTTTGTTACCTTTCCCTCCCTGCCATAAAAAATCTCTTAAAAGTTTAGATATCTGATCCATAACATTTCTAGGGGCTAATAAGAATGTAACTTGATAAATTGGGAACGCGGACAACAGTGACTTGATTAAAATAACATTGCCTCCTTTAGTTAGCCAGAAGCCACCCCAAGCTATTATTTTTGCTTTGATTTTGCATATGATGTCAGTCCAGAGTGACCTCTTGTTAGATCCATTTCTGATGGGGAGTCCAAGGTATTTGATCTGATCGTAGTAAGCATGTCCTCTGAACCCAAGGAGGTTTGAGATGCTTATGAGCTCTTGTTGATCAATGTTCCAGCTGTAGATTTCACTCTTACTCTCGTTGACTAGAGCTCCTGAAACTCTATAGTAGCTTTTTAGGACAATGTTGAAAGCTTTGGAAATTCTGGTAGATGCACCTCCGAGGAGTAGTGAATCATTTGCAAAGAGCGCATGGTTCAGAGGATCGACACTTGTGGAGGGTTTAAGGCTAGGAAGGGAGCCAACAATTCTTTCAGCTGTGAGTTTTCTACTGAGGGAGTCGGCCATTAAGATATACAGGAAGGGAGAGAGAGGGCATCCCTACCTGATGCCTCTTCGAGCTTGAAAAAAATTGGAAGGGCAACCATTAACAAGGGGGGCGATCCACGGATTGTCGATACATGCATTTGGAAGTTGGACAAATAGGGGAGAGAAGCCAAAGGAGAGGAGAACTTTAATGAAGAAAGAGTGATTTACTATGTCAAACGCATTCGCCATATCTAATTTTATCAGGATACCTTTCTCTTTTCGTTGTTTGCTAGAGTGGATTGTCTCCTGAACTTGAATGACATTGTCGAGGATATGCCTGCCTTCCACGAAACCACCTTGGGGACTGGAGATCAGCCTTTTGAGCAGAGGCTTGATCCTATTTGCTAAAATTTTGGCCAGAATTTTGTAAGATGCATTACAAAGCGATATAGGTTTGAATCTTACAAATGTTTCAGGATTGGAGTCTTTGGGAATTAAGGCTAGATAAGTGGAGTTGGTTCCTCCACCGATCTTAGCTTTTTTCATGAACCCCTTTATCATTTTTTGGAGATCAGTTTTAATGATATCCAGCAAGCTTTATAGAAATGTATTGTGAATCTGTTTGGGCCTGAAGCCTTGTCTGATTCCATGGACGAGATAACTTTGATGATTTCCTCCTCTGTTACCTCGCTAGAAAGTGCAGCATTATCTTCAGATCTGATGAGATGAGGGATGTTAGAGAGGAAATCTGTTGTTTCCTCCTCATATACCTGGGATCCCTCACTATATAAATTCTTGAAATGGCTATTAGCAGCAGCTTTGACTTGAGTGAAGCCTTTGCTAACATGGTCCTCTACTATTTTTATTTATGAGATATGATTCCTGGACAACCGTGCTCTATATTATCTGTGAAAGAAGGAGGCGTTTCGATCCCCTACTTTTAGCCACAAACTTCTGGATTTGATTCTCCAATATTCTTCTTCTTTTCGAAAGGATCGGTAAGTTGAGCTTTGGGCCTTTATTTCTTGTTCCAACAGGTCTGCTGTGATCTCATTGCTTTCCATGTCTGCTTGCAGGGTCTCCAGAGTATGCTACTTCTTTTCTTATGCTAGTTGGAGTAGGGACTGGTTTCCTTATCCAATCCTTCAGAGCATGTTTTGTGGCCTTAAGTTTTTGCTCCTAAAAAAAACTTGAGGACCCTGAGAAGGTTTTGGCCCAAGCTTCTTTCACAATATCAGTGAAGCCTTCTCTCTCAATCCATAAGGGGCTGAAACGGAATGGAAGTGGGCCAAGATCTTCTTCATATTCTAGGATAAGCTGAATCAGCTTGTGGTCAGAGGTCAGCTTGGGAAGAATTTTGGTCTTGATTATATTTTTGTTCATCATAAGGGAGCTTTGGACCATAAATTGATCCAGGCGAGCAGAAGTGTGATCCAGCCCAGATCTATTATTGGACCAAGTGAAAAGACCAAGGACAGGATTGAAATCTAGAAGGTCCCATTACTGTGAGAGCTCTTTCACAAAGGCCAGCATAGGATCTCTGCTGCTGGAGCCACCCCTCTTCTTTTTTGTTTTCAAGACTATATTGAGGTCACCTGCTATGATAATATTGCTTGGATTATGTTGTTCTAAAAAAGTTGAGAGAGAGTTCCAGCATTCTCGTTTTTCAGAGTATATGACAGGGACATAAAGATTAAATAGAGAGATGGTCAACTTACTTTTGCAGTGTGTCAGCTCCGTCAAGATCCAGTGCTGGGTTTCATGGGATTTTTTAGCTGAAATAAATCTTCTGTCCAAAGAGTTTCCAGCCCTCCAGAAGATCCCCTTGACCTTACTACTTTGCCTGCACTTTTCTTCCATTTTGACTTGTTGATATCTAGAAGAGCTCGCCTTTCTATCTTCATCTCTTGGAGCATGAGAATGTCTGAGGGTTCTATTTTCAGGAGATCCATAATTGCTTTAGCTTTAGAGGCGTTTTCCATTGCTCTGCAGTTCCAAGAGGCGAGCTTCATAATTTAATTGAGGGGGGGGATAGGGCCTCCCTTAGAAGGCCTTGGTCTGGTATTTCTTCCAATGGACATTTCTATGGTGGACTAGCTTCCTTGAACTTTGAGTCATTCAACCTCCTCTTCCCTTAGTACTCTGCGATATTTCCTGCCTGCTCTTTTGAAAGGACGCTCGAAGGTTTCATCCTCTTATGAACCTGAGCTTTCTGCTAGCTTTTTCCTTGTTAATTCAGCATATGAGGGGTTGGAGGGGCTACCTTGTGAGGCATCGACCTGTATTGCTTTTTCTCCATCTTTGTTGGGAGGAGGGACTTCTATGTGTTCCAGATTTTCCTGGGTCGAGTTTGCAGGTTTGGTCTGGGCTTTTTCTGCACCGTTAGGGGTTGCATCCTTTTCTTGATTGAGCTTGGAACTGCTTGGAGCTCCGGAAGTGTTACCTTTGCCATTTCCTTTTTTTTTATGGGCAGTTTTTTGGACTAAAGTCCATTGATCCTCGTTTGTTTTGTCTGTCTGCTCCTCGACCTTTCTCTTGCAGTGCTTTGCAAAATGACCATGGCCATGACAATGTCTGCATTTGAAAGGGAGTTGTTCGTAATGTAGTTCCTGGACGTGAGTCCACCCGGCAATAGTGAGCTTAATTGCTTCAGGCAAACCCTCTTCTAGATCCACTTCTACATAGATTCAGGCACATGAGTACTTGTCTTTTCTTGCAGCTTGATGTATGTATTTTCCTAGAGCACTACTGATGATCTGAAGAGTTTTTTGGTTCCAGCAGTGAAGAGGCAGATGGGGAAGTCGCACCCAAACCGGGATAGCAGAGGGGACGTCCTGGGAGGGATCAAAATCTGGGGACCATTTGTTTAGATACAGACCTTGTGGTCCCATGAAATAAGGACCATTTCTGAAGATTAGACTTCTATCATCCGGGCTTTCGAAAACGAATACGAAGAATCCTTTGCCCACAAAATAGATTTTGACCCCCTCTTTGATCAAAGGAGACCAGTTTCTTTGAGTCCAGTCCTCCACCGACTTGGGGGAAGGCCAGAGGCCCGTAAACTGGCCTATTAGCCCTCTCTCAGCTAGATTCAGAAAAGCTTTGCAAGTTTCTTCTTCAGGAAGGGCAACCGTGGGGATAGAGTCGAATTTCTTGACAAATTTCTGCTGACTGGCAGAGGGAGGGCACTTCGAACTTGCAGCAATCATAGCTTTGAACACGGAAACCTTGAAGGTGGGATGAGGGGGGGGATAGGGCCCCCGCTGGACTCCATGAAGAGGAAAGGTGCTGCAGGACTAAGCGGAGGAGCGCTAGAGCCACAGGGCCACGCAAGCAGACACCCGAGAGCCCAATAGCACATTGCTCGCACAGAGGTTCAACATGCAGATCTTTTGGGCATAACTATTATAAGCGTCGTGCACCCTTGGAATGCCACACAGGAACAGGGGGGTCGACATAGTGTGACGCGCCAATGCGCCGCGCCACCGAGTGCATCGCAACACCCTTCCTAAGCACCGCGCAGGGAGACAGGAGCAACGTAGCTTCTTGAGACTTCAAAAAAAATCCTGTCACCTATGAAAATGAATGGCAGAGCCCTCGAAAGCAGCTACCAGAGGGCCGAGGCTATCCTGCGGCCACAATGCAGAGAACCAACAGCAGTGGCGGCGGCTAGGTCAAGCTGGATTACAATCCGTAATGAGTCTTAAAATAATATACAATTTAATTAATAGTATATTATACAATTAAGAATTTATGAATTTATATTTATAATATATTTGAAGTTATTTAAGCACAAAGGAAAAATGCGTTAGTTATTCAATGATAATGATTTTTTCTTGAAAAACTCATTCTTATTTATAGTCACATTAATACAATTTTTTTATTAATTTTATTTTGGTACAACTTTTCAATTGAATTTAACTATGGTTACATGGATTATGGTGCAAAAAGTGAATTGAAAATACATAAATATTATTTTATTGGTTTAATTATTATTTTATTATTCCTTTAGCAGGCCCATTTAGACCTCAAAATTCCCCTAATGGTCCTGAAGAAGGCGAGAGTTGGAGTGTAAAAAAAATGAAAAAGAAACAAAGGTATTTACATTATTGTGAATGGTTCTCTAAAGTAAAATGATGGGTACAATCACTACAATAAACTAAGACTAAGATAGAATAATTGGCAGGTCCTCACCCTATGATTTTCCTATTGCGGTCGAAACATATGAAGCTAGTAGTGTCGAATTTTTCTCTGCTTGGTCAACTTCCTCTTCATGAGATTGTTGTTCTCAAGTTGCAGCATATATTGAAACACTGGGTGCATAAAACTCATAGGTAGGTTGTGGTGGGTGTGGTGATGTTGAACGTGCTAATGGAGGTGGAGTGGGTGCTTAGAAAGGTAGTCTAATAAATCACAAGAGCGAGAATCTGCAGGTGCTCGTCGAAGATAGAAGATTATTGAACTATCACACTAGCTTTAATATTGGATTCTATGAGATCATACAAGTATCGCACATTTTCTTCCACAATTGTGTTCTCTGCTGTCATTTGAATAAAGGGCTTGGCTACCTCAATGCCCATGACTTGATTAAGAATTTGTTGTAATTGCTAGAACCACCCTCCATTTTTTTTCCCATGCTTTGATTTTGGAGCCTCCCTTCTATCCAAAGGAGCTTATCAT
Source organism: Pinus taeda (assembly GCA_000404065.3). Taxonomy (NCBI): domain Eukaryota; kingdom Viridiplantae; phylum Streptophyta; class Pinopsida; order Pinales; family Pinaceae; genus Pinus; species Pinus taeda. The sequence goes on from APFE031321599.1 coordinate 55,723, forward strand.
TCACTATTGTCAAGTATTTATGCTATCTTAAAGGCATATTTCATGCAATGCTTGTGATGTGTTTTTTAAATCCTGGTTTGATACCTTTTAGACATAAGTTACCTCTTGACTTGACTTTGCAGCATTGTCAGTCTTCCCTCCAGAAAATGTGAAATCTTGGAAGGCAGGCCATCCTTGAGGATCTGAATTGCGCAATCCAAAAAGGTGAGCCAGCCTTGAGCTTATAAACTACGTAATTTTGGGAGACAACCTAACCTTGAGCTCAAAAATTGTGCAAAACGTCCCTTGCTCTCAGAAATTGTGCAATTCACTGAGTCAAGGAGTTGCATAGTCCCTTGTGGTTGGGAATTGCACAATCTTTCTTAGCATTGTGAATGGTCGGTTTCTTGAAAAATAAATAAGCAAAAGATAAAAATCAATCCCTAGAAAATAGGGAGTGGATAATTAGTTTCTCGAAGGATGGCACAAGTTGTTATTTTTAGACTTTTCGCCAAGTGTCGATTTTTCCTTGATTTTAGGCATGCATGTGATAAATACTAACCAACCTAGATCTATATAATATATTCCCCTAGAACTTACTTTCACATTCAATCTTAGAGTTATAGCCTTCCCAAGGAGATCAAGTAGCCTTCGGTGGAGTTTGCGGCGCTTTTCCAGGTGGGTTTTTCTTTTGTTGTCTTTTGTCGCTTTTTATCGTTTCACTTTTATGAGTGTTGTTTTGTTTGTTTCTTTTCATGGTTTCTGGTTTTTAAACTTATATTATCTTGTACAAGTGTTATTTTATTCTGTTGTTTGCCTTTTCCAAGTGTTGCATCAGCTTTCTTAATTTTTCCCATTAGTGGTCGTCGTTTCGACGACTCCCCGTGCATGTTTGTTTTTCCTTTTGCATGTTGATCTTCTGCACTTGATCTTTATTGATCTACCCTTCCTCAGTCATATATACACTCTAACTTACATTATCACTCAGATCTACCACTTTCCCATCCTCTTTCTAGGCATATTTGCCCTTCTCTTGGCCAGTAATTTCCTTGCTCAGCTAAGCATTGGACAAGTCCAAGGCTCAATCCTTGTGCTTGGCCTCTAAGAGTTCCCAATGCATAGTCTCTACCTTTCCCAACTGTGCATTACACAATTCTAGGGCTCAAGCCTCATCCTTGGCCATTAAGACTGCACAATTCACAGTCTCTCCCTTAGTCTGCCCAAGTTGACATTGCACATTGTGCAGTCTCATGCCTCAAGTTGCTCCCTTGGTTGTTAAGAGTGTGCAATGCGCAGTATCTCCCTCAGTCTGCCTAGGTTGACACTGCACATGGTGCAGTCTCATGCCTCAAGTTGCTCCCTTGGTTGTTGAGATTGTGCAATGCGCGGTTCTTGAAGCCAGACCCTTCCCCCATCTCAGGAATTGCACAATTTTCCCTCTCATTCTTGTGGTTGTTGCCTTGATTTTGCTTTGCGAGTCATTTTGCTGAAGTTAATTTGTGTTTTCCATGAGTGAATTTTCCTCCTATAGGTATTGCAGTTGTTGAGAACTTCTCTTGATCAATCATTGTTATCATGGTCCCCAAGAGATCTGCCTCAAAGGAAACTATAGAAAGTAGCACCAGAGAGGCAGTTAAGAGTACTCCAGTTAAGAGGAAGGCTTACCAATACTTGATAGTTCTATGTTGTAGGATCCATGGCCAGTGGAGTACTGAGACCTTCCCTGAAGGGTGGGCATTCTTACTGAATCAGATTGTGAATTAAGGGAAACCATTCAACTGGTCAGACTTGTTGGCTCAATAGTTGAATATCCATGTAGCTAATGCCCAAAATCATTCCTAGGGTAAGAAATCTATATTCTACATGTTTACCTACCTGTTGGATGTAATATGCACTCACATTTCATTTCCTTGCATGAATTGGACATGGTAACCAAAAGAGTTTGTTGTGCATATTTACTACAAGTTGCTTTCAGAGTGTAGCCACAAAGGAGTAATGGAAAAGATGAATGATCACTTCGTCATTCCATTGTACAAATTAATCTTTGCGGAAGAACCACCTTGCATGTCACGTGGGGCAATGGAAGTAGTGTCAAAATAACAGATTGGTTTGCCTCACCAGATGGCACTGTCCTCATAGTATTTGGCAAACAGAAGTCTCCACGTCTTCTACTAAGGTATGTCGCCAATAAGTTGCAAGAAGTTGTTGGTTATCAAAATTTGTGCATATGAAGAAGAAATCACCCTGACCCGCTCTTCCTTTGCGAATTAGATTGTACAAAATCAAGAATTTGAAAGTTGTAGACATCGAAGGAAAGGAGATAGAGAAATTTGCATTCGGTCGTTTTGAATTCAATCTATACGATCCTAGAAAAGTTTGTAAATACCACTGTGTGGATTCATTTTCAATGGCCAAGTGAGACATTTTATAGGCCCGGGGATGAGGAGATGAAGAATTTTTATAATGCCTCCAAGTCCCACAAACCAGTCAACTTCGCAGGAACTTCACATGTTATTTCGTAGAAGGAAGTCACTCCTGAGGCGGCACCAACAGAAAGGCACAACCCGGCCCGTGAAATGGGAAAGAGGAAAGTTGCACACAGTTTGGTGGAAGAGCACAACCGCAAGATGAAAGAAGATCCAATCATCATGAAAGTGGCCATAGCAGCAGAAAAGAGGAGGAAATAGAGGAAGTGGGAGAAAGAGATGAAGTAGAAGGAAGAACAAGAGCAGAGGAGATTAGAAGAAAAAGGAAAATACAACAAGAATAAGAAGTTGTTATCACTTGGATTGAACCTCAGGCTGAAGGAAGGCAATGCCAGGGTAACCACAAACCACGCTTAGCCAAGTAGCTAGCCCTACTAGGCTGGGAAAGGGCTCTCTCCGTAAGGATCTCAACCAATATGACTAAATCAAGAAAATGATTTTAGGCTAGGTATAGTAGCACAAAGTTTTGATTGGATTTTGAAGGGGTTTTGTTGGATCAGGAGGAGCTGGATAGTTAGGGCTAGGGAATTAGGTCAAAATTGCAGGGTGTTTAATGGGGCAAGGTATGCATGAGGTTTAGCACTCTAGGGCTTGATGGGTGAGGTGTTTAAGACTAGTGAGAAGCTAGGAAGAGCATGTTATTACCATGGATCATTCCTAAACTGTAGAAAACACAATAATGGTGAATATTTCCCCAAAGCAGAGCAGTGATGTTATGGATTATGCCTATCAACTTGAAAACATTCACTTAGAAGCTATGAAATGATTAATGAAGTACACATAACATATTAACATATGATCACAAGAGAATAAACTGAACTAAACTCCATACCACATGAATCCCAAAGAAATAGCTGCAATTTTTATTAATCTCTTGCTAAACTACTACAAAATGATGTACAATCAAGGCATAAGCATCCAGCTGAGTCCAACCCTTTAGAATGAGAAAGAAGAAGAAGATATAGGCATTGTTTCAACCTCCTCCCATCCTCAGGGGTCGAATCCCTAAGATGAGGAGCTAATCTAACCAGCACTGAACAAGAAACTGGAATATAGGCATCCTAACAACTTGCCTCTAAAAGTGAGAAAATTGATTCATTTGTGCTCAAATTGACTTGTAATACAATGAATCTACCCTCTATTACTAATTACCCATCATATTTACATGCTAAGTCATCATTTGCATTAGTAAAACATCCTCCATTAGAGAAAATCTATGAACATAGTGAAAACAGAGTAAAATGGCCATCCTGTGGAAAATTTGCCCTACGCGCAGCGCCACTTTCAGGTCATTTTTGGAAGCCTTCTCGGTATCCAAATTGAGCTCATGATAGCTCATTGGAAAGGTCTTCAAGTCTACTTTCCAAAACACCTAGAATTTCTTCATTTCAAGCTCATCCCCTCCCCCAAAAAAAAAAAAAAAAAAAAAAAATAAAAAAAAAACTGATTCTCCCAAGATTTCTTTTGTGTGTCCAAAAAGTGGCAGAAAGGTCATTTTTAGGGTGTTTTTGACCTTTTGGTGGACCAGTTCTGCCTCAAAAACTTAGAAAATCCATAGCGTGCAGGTACTCATTGCTCTAAATCCAAAATTCAAGCCATTTGTCCATTGGTTGCCCCTAGGAAAAGCGTAGCGCCAGTGGCGCTGCGCGTTGGGCCATATTTTCTATGTGTAATTTGCAAAAAACAAAATCTTCTCCAAACCTGACCAAAATTGGTGAGAAGAACCACCATCAAGCATCTTAATGATACAAGGAAGCTTCAGCAAGCAATCTAAGCCTATCCTCCTCTTTTTTCCCCTTTAGAGCCCGCCTTAGCCTAGCTTTCATCTTTTTGACCCTCATGTTGCAAATTTTGTTTCGGGTCCTGTAATGGTAGGCCATGTGCCTGATCATCTGATTGTCCTTATTGGCCTTCTTCAAAAGCTTCTCTAGGTGCAAATTGACTCTCGCAAGCCAAGTCTCTCTATCAACCTCAATTTCCTTCTCAATAGGAGACAAAGTGACCGGTGCCTCCTTGTCATTTTGCCGTTTTACCTTGAGAAGTTCCAGCTCCATGAAGACCTGCTTGTCACTCAACTGCTTGTTCTCTTGTTCCAAATATATGATGACATACTTGGCTCTCTCCAAATTGTCCATCAATGCTTAGACTTGAGCCTCCTTTTCCCGTATGATGATGACCTTTATTGTTTCTTCATCCTGAGCCTCTAAGTCAATTGTTTGAGTATAATGCTGCTCCGGCTCATCATGCTCTGTCAAATCAAAATTTATTTCCTCCTCATCATCAAGATCTTCCACCTACATCTTTTCTGTCCCTTTATGTAGCTGCTGAACCTGTACCTGTTGTGCCAATGAAGAAGGCAAAGCCCCTTCCACACCCTGTGGAGCAATCACATTTACCTATGATTTGATGAAGAAATCAAGGTCCATTCCACATCTTGTGGAGCAAACACTTGCCTATCAGCTGCAAACAATCTCCTTGTGACCCTGTGATATGTCATGTAGGTCTCGGGCACCTTAGTAGCTCTAGTCTCTTTAGCCTTCTCATATGTCCATGTTTGCAAATTTTGAGGTTGTGCACTCTTTTTTGAGAGATGAGACGGTTGTTTGGAAGTTTTTCTGAAGTTTGGAGGCTTTCTGGTCTTTCTTCTCAACGCGCAACGCAGTGTAATTTTGCACTGCTGAAACTTCCCAACACGCAGCGCCCAGCTCATACGCGCAACGCCACCCCCTGAATGTGCAACACCACTTCAATTAAATTTTTGACTGCCTTCCCGATGTCCAAATTGAGTGTGGGATAGCTCGTTGGAAATATTGTCGAGTATAATTTCCATAACAACTTGAATTTTTCAATTTGGAGCTCATTTTCACTGTCAAAAGCTCAATCTCCTAAGATTGGTCAAAATGTGCAGAATGAGGCTGCCAAAATGGAAAGTGTTGTTTCAGTCAACTTTTGGAGGTCATCCTCAACTCCAAATTGAGCTCATGATAGCTCATTGTAAATCTCTCTATGTCTAGTTATCATTTAACTCATCAAAAAAGTATTTTGGACATTCCAGATAGGAGAAATATTGATTTTCCCAAGGTCACTCCAGAAGTGAATCAACTCTCTTGAGGCAAATTATGTTTTGGACATTTATCCCCAACCATGAGACATGTATAAAAACTGAAGAAGGTTTTTCTTCTTGGGTCTATGGTGGACAAAAACCTATCTCAATTTTTTCAAATTCATATTCTCTTTCTCATAAGCATCATTTGAATAAAACCTATCCCGATGTGTGGAACAGGGGATTTGTAGAAATGAAGGGAAATGAAGGGGTAAGGGGCTTCTAATTTCTTGAGAAAATTTGGGAAGTAGGGAGGGATGTTAGGAAGCAAGGGAAAGTGGAATTTCAAGGATTGAGTGAGGGGAAGGGGTCCAAAAGGGAAAAACACAGGCCTAACTTAGAAAAGTGTCGAATTATAGCAGTAGTCTAGGGTTTATGGGAAAAGTATGAATTTGAGGGATATCAGTGATGGGAAGTGTTTAAGATGGTATATTAAGTATAGGGGAAGGTGTATGAGCATCGGGACACAACTTTTGTTGATGATTTGACCATCCAAGAAAAATTACCTTCAAAACCCTAGGTGAGGGAAATGAGCCTTACCTAAGCACAACTGAAGCACAAACAAGGTGTAAAATGACCCATTGGAACTTGAATTAATGATGACAACTCTTTGAATTATGGTATACTCAGCTGAATGGTGACATTGACCAATAATTGGAAAACTTAGGAAGGAGTGAAAACAATCCTAGACCTAATACACAGTGACCAAATTTTTACTTGAAGACTCACTGAAATGACAAAAATTTGACTTTGACACCCCAAGACCACTTTATAAGAGCATATTTGATCATTGGTGGAAGGCTGCAAAGGCTGACACTAATAGAAGCAACATGGAAACAAGTCGAGGAGCAAGTGCAGACCCGACTACTAGAAGAGGAGAGCGAACAATTGGAAGACAAAGAGCTCACTCAAGAAATTGAGTTGATTGTGATTCAAGACATGGATGTGGAACTAGAGCCGTTGAACCAAGATGTTGATATGATTCTGAGCACTCAACAGGTCACCATTCAGTCTCCCCCTCCTTCGACAATAGAGAAAGCTCCAAGTGAGGAAGAGGAAATTATTCCTCTTGATGATGGTTCGGTCATGGACACGTACAATCTGACTTACGACGAGCTTCAGAAGAATATTGTACAAGCAAGGAAGAAACATTTTCTAGACGATCTCACATCCCCTGTATTCATTACAAAAAGGGTGATTGTGACACATACCAGAAGGAATCCAAATGCCATTTTCGTAGCTAACTTGGCCTTCGTAGGATCAGTAAACTCAAACAATGAGTATCTAATGTCGGAGAACAAACAATTGTAAAAGAAGTTATAGGCTACAAGGTAAGAAGATGAATATCTTTGAGTAGAGGTCCATAACGCAAATCCCGTAAAAGTATTGATCCAGGTGGATGTTGGCGGCCACCCACTTATCCCATTTGGACCCCCACAACTATCTCTTTCAGTCTTTTCATTTTCCTAAATTGTAGCACAGTTTACTATTTTTAGCAGTTTTTCGAGTCTTGAACTTCCAGAGCCATTTTGAGGCCCTAAACGATGTTTTTTGGGAAATATGGGGGCAACATGGATCCATGGACCGATTTTTCCCTTCCCAAAGTGGTAGTTCTTGGATAGATCTTTCTAACGAGCTATTGTACGCGTCAAACGGAGATCATATGCCAAAGTTACAACCCGGGGAAATTGATGTACCAGTTTACCCAAACGGGGCCCACAATTTGGTGTTTCAACTTCTAGAGTTAGGTTTTGGGATGTGAAGGGTTTTCCATTGTTTCTCAACAATAAATAGGTCTTCGAGCCTCATCGTAACACAGTTTAGAGGCATGTAGCCGCCACATCTCTTCTCAGAGATAAGCTACCATCGCCCTAGCTGTTTATTTCCTTTTTCTGTTTGTAAGCATATCTTAGTATTTTACATTAATGAAATGAAGTATTATCGCTGCATCTTTGTGTTTATGGTTATCTCTATAATTTGTTGTGTTCCTGTTTAAATCCGGATCAAGTATATCTGTAAGAACTTAAGGCAACCATACTCAGTGAAGTATCGACGTTGGGAGAAACCATGCAGAGCATTTATGAGGAGCTTGTCACCATGCATAAAACAATTATTCGCCTCCACAACATGCAACAAAAGTGTAGGGATAATGCTAAATCCCTCAAGGTTTTCCATAAAACCATCATTGTTTTGCATGAGTGGTTAATGAAAGACAAATGTAGACTGGCGGAATTGGAAAAGTAAACTAGGAAATAAGCAGAGTTGGAGAAAGCACAAGTGCTAATGATCATTGAGAGTAACAAACAACTCACCTCATTCGTCACTATTATTCAGGCATCATATGCATGATTATACAAAAACATGGATTTCATGGTCAAATCGCACAGGATCCTGTCAGTTGGCTCACTCACTGAAGCCAAACGCAGGAATCAGGTCAGACAAGAGGTCGAAGAATGTTATGAAACCAGCTCACAAAAAGATAGAAAAGATAGATCAACGCCTTAGAATTCAGCCTCTTCAAGGGGGAAACCTCCTTTACATTACACAAATGAATGATCTTTGATGATTCAAATGACAAAACCTCCTTTCTATATATAGGAGTCTAAGGAGTCACAATATAACCCAACCGACCTAACAATAATAATATAAACACACAAAAATAACAATAGAGGGATTCTATGGGGCACAATAATAACAATATGGGGACAATAGGGGCACAACAATATTAATAATGGGTACAACTACGATAGTAATGGGGTAATCACTAGTATTATTGGGACCTAACATGCCCCTCTCCTTCAAAAAAGTGTTGTCCTCAACGCTTGAGTAGTTCTGGATGCTTCTGTATAAAATTCTCATCCTCTCATGTGGAGTCTTCAGCGGATAAGTTCATCCACTTGATGAGATACTCTGAAATTGATCGATTTCATATCTGTCGAGTTCTTGCTTCAGTGACTACTTCCGGTTCCAATATAATTTTTCCTTCCTCATCAAGTTTTGGCAATATTGTTTGAACTAGGAGCTTGTCACCTATAACCTTCTTTAAACATGAAACATGGAAAACTGGGTGCACTCGAGAAGCTACAGGAAGCTCCAATTTGTATGCCATAGTACCAATCTTTTGCAACACCTTGTATGGACCATAATACTTTGTTGATAATTTATTATCCTTCTTAGCTTGCTTGAGGGACATTTGTTTATATGGTTGTAGCTGAAGGAATACCCAATCACCTACATCAAAACTTCTTTCGATGCGATGTTGATCTACCTATTGTTTCATTCTATTCTGTGCCAACACGAAGTTATCCTTTAAGAGTTGGAGGACTTGTTAATGCTCGATGTGATGTTCCACTGCTTGAACCTTAGAATTTTCTCTTAAACATGATGTGATGGATGGTTACTGATATCCATAAAGTGCCATAAATGGGGTAATTTTTCTTGTTGTATGGAAGGAAGTGTTATACCACCATTCAGCCAGAGGCAACCATTTGACCCATTGTGTCTGTTTATCAGATACAAAGCAACGAAGATATCCTTCCAAACATTCATTTACTATCTCAGTTTGCTCATCAGATTAAGGATGATAAGATGAGCTATGAGCTAACTGAGTACCAAGACAAGAAAATAATTTTGTCCAAAAATTTCCAGTGAAAATAGGATCTCTGTCACTTACAATAATCTTTGGGTTTCCATGTAGCTTTTGAATTGTTTCCATAAATGTAGCAGAAACTGCACTGGCTTTAAATGGATGTGATAATGCACAAAAGTGTGCATACTTGGTAAGTCTGTCAATTACCACCATGATGACACACTTTCCCTTAGACTTGGGTAAACTTGTGGTAAAATCCATTGAAACCTCCTCCCAACATTGGCTTGGAATGGATAAAGGTTGTAATAGACTGGGGTCTTAATTGTTTCAACTTTATTTTATTGGCAAACCAAAAATTCCGTCGCAAAAATTTTAATATCCAATTTAAGGCCATCCCAAAAAAAATCCTTCTTAACCCTATGGTAACTTTTTAAAAATCTTGAGTGCCCTCCTAAGGGAGAAGTGTGCAATTTCATAAGAATATTTTGTTTGAGTTGGGAATTCTTACAGAGGTATAAGTGATCTTTGTACCATAATGAATCATTTTGCCAACTAAATGTATCATATGTATTGGAATCTTGTTGTAACTTTCGAATAAGTTCCCACGTTCTTTGTCATTCTTCCATTCCTCCCTTGCTTCATTTATCCAATTTGGTTGGATAATAGAAATGGAGCACAACCATGCTTCCACATCCTCATCCTTTCTTGAGAGTGCATCTGCCACCACATTTTGCTTCCCTTTTTTGTAGATGATTCCAAAGTCATAACCCAACATATTTGTGACCCACTTTTGTTGCTCTTGAGAGGATAATCTTTGTTCTAAAAAGTATTTAAGACTATCATGATCTGTTTTTACCTTGAAGTGTCTTCCCATTAGGTAGGGTCACCATTTCTTAAGTGCATGTAGTATTTCCAACATTTCCTTCTCATAAATAGCTTTGTCTAAATACTTTCCCTTGATTGGATGACTTTTGAAAGCAATGGGTCTTTCATCTTGCATTAAAGTAGCACCAATTTCATTTCCGGAAGCATCACATTCCACAATAATGGTTTTTGTGAAGTCTGGTGTAGCTAAGACCAGTGCTTGGCACATTTCCTCTTTAAGATGTTCGAAGGCCTTTGTTGCTTCTGGAGTCCATGAAAATGCATCTTTCTTCAATAATATTGTTAGAGGTGCTACTATTCTCCCATAATTCTTAACAAACTTGCGATAATACCCTGTCAACCCCAGAAATCCTTGCAGATGCTTTATGGATGTGGGGATTTTCCATTCCTTAATGGCTTTAATTTTGCTAGGGTCTACCTTAACTCCATGAAATACAATATGACCCATATATTCCACCTCTTGTACTCCAAAGAAACATTTGGATCTTTTTGCATATAATTGTTTCTCCTCTAATAGTTGTAGCACCCTGTCAACATGTTCAACATGATCCTTCTAAGACTTGTTGTAGATTAGTATATCATCAAAAAATACTAACACAAATTTTCTAAGGAAGTGTTTGAAAATGGAATTCATCAAACCTTGAAATGTAGAAGGTGCATTGGTAAGGCCAAAAGGCATGATCAAAAAATCATAGTGATCCTCATGAGTTCTAAATGCTATTTTCAGAATGTCTTGAGTAGTCATTCTAATTTGATGATATCCTCAATGAAGATCTAAATTGGTGAAGTAAATTGATCCATGCAATTCATCCAATAATTCATCAATGACAAGAATGGGAAACTTATCTTTAATAGTGAGCTATTTGAGTTCCCAATAATCCGGACACATGCACCATGATCCATCCTTTTTGTGCACCAATACTACTGGAGCAGAGAAGGAACTTTGGCTAGGTTGAATTATACCAACCTCAAGCATTTCTGCAACCATATGTTCAATTTCACTTTTTTGGGCATAGGGATATCTGTACGACCTGATGTTTGGAGGAACACTTCCTGGAATCAAATGAATAGCATGATCATGATCACAAATAGGTGGGAGATCTTTTGGAGTCTCAAATACCTTGGAATGATTGTCCAAGACTTTTAGGAGATCTGGAGAAATAGATGATTTAGATGTGGAAACATCTAGCAAATATAATTGTGTAATTACACCTTATTGTTCCTTTTTTGAAGCTTTGTCATACCGTTAGAGCTTATTATCTTTTCCGGTTTCCCTACAATACCCCTTAATTCAAATTTTGTTCCTTCGGCATAAAATTTCATGAAATGTTCTTGAAAGTTAAAAGCTATTGTACCCAAGGATTGTAGCCATTGGACTCCTAGTACAAACATCAACACCTCCCATTGGAATGGAAAGCATTGGGCTATTCAATACATATTCTCCCATGGATAGCTTGATATTATGGCACTTTATAGAGAAATTTATCATTCCTCCATTTGCAACCATCATTTGACACTCTGGTGCTGGATATAGGAAGCAATTCAATTCTTTTTCTATCTTACAATTAATAAAATTGACAGTACTTCCTGAATCAATCAACACTATTACCTTTTTCTTCTTGATATGTCCTTCTATCTTGATGGTTTGAGGAGTGGTAATTCTAGCCAATGCATTGCAAGATATGGTTAGATTCATTTCTTCTTTATCTAGGCTTTGTCCTTGAAATATATCCTCTTCTTTTGACCTTTTTTGTTCCTTTTCTTCTTCCTCTTCATAATCTATGTAGAATAATTTCTTCTCAGCACACTTATGACCATTAGTGTATTTGCTATCACAACTATAACAAAGCCTTTTTGCTCTTTTTTCTTACAATTGTTGTGGTGTCAACCTTATAGGTTGTGGAAGGCTAGGGGCAACAACACATCCATCATTATAGTTGTGAGTAGTAGGCTTCCTAGTTTCCATAATTTTGCTTTCCATTTTTCTTGCTAACCTGAATGCCTTCTCTAATGAATCAGGTTCCCAAAGGTGAACATCATGTCGGATATTATCCTTTAAAGTCCCTATAAACACATCAGTCCTATGCTCCTCTAGAATATTTTTTACCCTTATTTTCAATTTCTGGAATTCCTCAATGTGCTCCATCATCGAACCCTTTTGTTTGAGACTTATTAGTTGGCTAAAACAAGTGTTGCTTTTTGTATCCTCATAATGTGCTGTCATTTCTTTCATAAAAATTGCCCAAGTGGCAATTTGTTTATGAGAGCAAAGCCATCGATACCATACAAACTGATTTGGTTCAAAATGTAAAGTTGCAATACGTAACTTTTGTGTGTTTTGCACATTATTGAGATCAAAAAATTGCGCCATCTGTAGTATCCATGTTGTGGGATCCTTGCCATCAAACTTCCTCATATCGATTTTTGGAATATGGCGGGTCTTTGATCCAACAGTAGAGTCTATGAAATCATTATTAATATTTCTTTTGTTCTCATCATGAGTTTCTTTTACTACCCTTTCACCATTAGTGACCATTTCTTGTAGCAACCTATTCAAATTTATCTTCAATTCTTCCATCTTATCATCCATGCCATCCATTTTAGCGTCCATGCCATCCATCTTAGCTTCCATGCCATCCATCTTAGCTTCTACACCTATCTTTAAACAATCCATCTTAGCTTCTACAACTTTCTTTAAACCATCCATCTTAGCTTCTACATCTTTCTTTAAACCATCCATCTTAGATTCTGTTACTTCTTATGCAAGTGACATTTGTTGCACTTGGTCTCGTTATTTTCATATATCATGTTGCATTTTTTCCTCTTCTTCATGAGTCATGCTAGAAATTTTAGATTTCTTACAAGGTGTTCACATTTTCTTTCACAATTACCGATAATAATGCTTTATTATGCCCTTTGAATTCTTTCATACTGATTTTTCAAACCAAGCTTATGTAAGAATTAAAAAAAAAACTACACACATTTTTTCACTTTGAGCTTGATATTGAATCTGATGTATCTCTGTAATTTCAGATCATTCAGTTCTAAACTTGCGACCTCTAGTAGCCCTCTGTTTCCTCTTTCCAATGCCATCAGTTTGATTGAATTTAGATTCTCCAAGGCAGAGTTATGCAGAATCTCCCAAGATGACCTGATTATAGACCTTTCTAGAAGAGAGAACTTGTATGAAGTGCCACGTGTCACTGTTTTGACCTTAGTATCTAAAAAATATATACTAGAAACCACAGTCCGTCCTCTTTCTGTAACTTCTTAAGAAATTTCAATCTGATGCTTGAAACAAAAGTTATGAAAATTTTCCCAAGGTCACCTGTTTGGAATGTAATTCAGTAGATTGAAGAAGGCCAACTTCATCAGATAATATCCCTGTAAATATAGTGCAAAAAGCTATGAAATTCAGACTTGAGGTTCAGCGTGATTTTCTCCCAAATGGGTTTTTTGTTTTGCTTCTAAAACATCGCAAAAGAAAGGTTATAGCAAAAATTCCACAATGACCTATTTGGAGTAGAGAAACCCTAGAATCCAAACCTCTAATACCGAATGTTATGAAACCAGCTCACAAAAACATAGAAAAGATAGTTGAACGCCTTAGAATTCAGCCTCTTCGAGGGGGCAACCTCCTTTACATTACACAAATGAACAATTCTTTGATGATACAAATGACAAAACCTCCTTTCTATATATAGGAGTCTAAGGGGTCACAATATAACCAAGCCGACCTAACAATAATAATATAAAGGCACAAAAATAACAATAGAGGCATTCTATGGGGAATAGTAACAACAATATGTGGACAATAGGAGCACAAAAATATTAATAAGGGATCAACTACAATAGTAATGGGGTCATCACTAGTATTATAGGGACCTAACAGCTAGATATCAATGAGTGCATGAAGCAACTAAGATGAGATACCACTAGGGAAGACATGGAGCTGAATGCACACAACATGCACAAGTACACCTGTGGTCCTGTCAAGGTCAAAAACATGGTGCAAATTCTTTAGAATGAGTTGGATATAGGTTCCAAGACCATATACCTAGATTCCATGACGAAAGAGTCTACTTGCATAAACACACAAGCAAAAAGTTTGGGGACACCATCATGCAGTACCAAGATTGGCATCAATATGTGACCAAGAAGAACCAAGTGGAAGTGGCCGAGTTGGCCTTTTCCCAAACTTCAAAATCATAGTGTTTTTTCCTGTTAGGCTGTCTCTAGCCTATTCTGTCTCACATGGGTACATGTGGAAAATGTAATATTATTTGTAAATATGTTGTAAGTGAAATTCCGAGTGTCATTAATGGAACATGAAAGTTCATCATGTTATTAATGAGTTAGTTGTAAAGAAGTTTAAGAGTCATGAGGGTATTCAAAGAGTCACAAAATAGAATGTGAAGGGTCAACCCACCCTTTGTTATAAATAGAACCTCATAACTCATAGAATGGGCTTTTGGGAGCCAAGATTTTTGTTAGGCTTAGGATTAGAGAAGGCTTGGGAGTTTTGTGAAGAGCCTTAGCTTCTCCATAGTATAGAGCGAGTATGATTCTTTGGAGGAGCATCTATTGTTAACTATAATCTTCCGCTATTGGGGCTAGTGGCCATCAATGGTGTATGTATGGATGGAACTTTCACTTATGATAATAATATCAGAGCCAACATGATTTCATGCATATGTTGTTAATGTAGTTGGACTATTATATCTAGTTTATAAATGTATGTTTTTTAGCTTATGCATTTTCTTATGAACCACTTTGTATACAATTGTACGAATCCTATTGAATGCGTGTTGTTGGATTAACTCATCACTTTAATTTGTCGACTATTATGTATTTTATCTTGGGATATCATTCTGCTCATGTGTTTCTTTGAAGTTGCGTACTATTACAAGCTTCTAAGGTGTGTGATTCCTTTTCCCCTTTGTTTCTTAGAACCTTCATGCATCACACTTGAATCTCTATAGGACCACTCACTTTCTCTCACTAAAGGTTATCATACTTTCCTCTGCATGCTACCGTGGTCAAGGAGTTAAAATATGACCCGCTGTTGGGAATCCTACTCCAAATAATGTGAGGTCTAGTTGGGACTTCATATCGGGGAGATCCCCTAAATGTTGGCGGGTCCAACACCATCAACATATGTCTATATGACCTAAAGGAAAATGAGGTATGTATGCTTTTATTTAATAAAATAGAGTCATGTCATACAGTTGTAGGTAACATGGATAAATGATCTATCTCGAGAGCATAATCAAAATAAAGGATGTTCTCCTTTGAAAGGATGCAAGTAGGCATGTGTCACAAATTGACTTGATGAAGTCAACAAAATATGTCCTCATATGAAATATGAGGTGGTTGACATGGAACTATGATTGGAAGTTCCTGGAAAAGAACTATGTGAAGAAATAAAGGAGAATATCATGAAATTTTCAACTATGAAGAAGGAAATGAACATCCAAGGATTGAAATATTTGACTATGTTATCTCCATGAAAGACATGAAGACCCTTATGAAGTCTGAAAAATAAAGAGGTGCTTTATAGTATATATCATTTTGAGATGATTCAATATGTATATAGAATGCCGATGAAAACTTGAAGATGTCATGATTAAAGGTCATCAGAAAGGTAAATTTTATATAATGTTCGTTTCTTATTTTTGAAGAAGTATTTGGTTGGGCTTATGTAGGGCTCCCAAGGGAAGAAACCGTTGAATTCCTCTACAGCTGATGACCATGTAGCAGGATGAAAGATTCCTAAGGAAACATGGCATGAAGGAAGTCCATATATGGACTAATGGATCACTTTCCAATGAAAGGAATGATGATTTGACTGACATGAATCATGGATGAAACTGATGGATCATCTATGCTCTATGAAAAAGTCCTGAAATATGTAGTCTCTCTGACAAAGAATAAATTCATGACATCAAAAGAAGAAGTTCTACAAGAAGCTAGTTATCCCATGATCTACACCTAAAGAGTTGTTGGAAGTAAGTCCAAAGTAAAGAGGGAGCTTGGGTATATTCATTTTATGGAATGTGGATGTCATTCCTGGTTAAGAGGGTATGACATATATGCTTCTCTACTTCATGTGTCATGCACTAGACAAGGACTAACAACCATGATTCTTAGGGAAGGCCATGAGGAGATATAGACACTTCATTTTTTTCTTCACTTGGGATGATAGAATGGACAATTGCGTAAAAATATAGCATATGATTGTCATTGAGGACATGGTAGGGAATCCAAGATAAGAGTAATCATGGAGGACTGATATTATTTGAGGACTAGGAATACAATATAAGAATAGTCCTAGTGGAACATACTCTAAGAGAACCCAGGTGACATATGTTCCAAGAGTGATAATGATGAGGGTGTCTACAAATAATTGGTCTCATCAACATTATGCTCTGACTTTGTGGAGAGATAGATTTGTTAGTTATGGCCTTTCTATGTGACAATGTTGGATGATATGATGCTATACAAATGGGTTACCAATATGAATCTTCTTATGAGAATTCTTCAAATTAAGAATGTCCAAGTACCTTGTGTAGATTATGAATACCTCCCTAGTCAATAGGTTGTGTTGAAATAGTAACTAGGTCTAGTCTTTGTAATGACATGTGTAATGATGATTTTATGTAATTGATGAAAATAAGAAAACTAAAACTATTTTGTAATGCTTTATTCATGGGTTTCATGCTCAAGGAATTTTATTTTTGGTTGAAGCTCCCATTTTCATCTATTAGATGTAGTTGTCAAGTCATAAAGTCTAGTAAGTCAATGTCAAGAAATTAAGACCCATTTTGGGCATGTTATACATTGTAAAAATGAAATTTGTTTGAGTCAATAACCCTCCAAGACCTTGTTAGAAGCTCTCCTTGAGGTCTGGATAAAAAAGGAATAAATATGATTCCAGAATGACATTTGGCCTAGGCACAAGGTTAAGTCAACTTATATCACATGAACATGCCACTATATATAGGACCACTTAGAATCACTTGCAGGGAAATTCAATGAAGCATATGAAATTAAGAAGGAAGTGCAAGAATCACTAGAGAAAAGGCTCATCATTAAGTGAAGAAAGAAGGAACAAAATATGAGGTATTTTGGCATTGTTTTGGGCTATTCTCCTCACACATGTCACATAAACTAGGTTTCCTATAGTTGTATCGCATAAGTCCCTAAAGAAGTCATCAAGAAGGTCATGAATCCATCACTCTTGATAGTCGAGGCCACAAGGAGAAGCCCTCAAGTAAAGAAAAGAAGGAAATCACCATCAAGATCCAAAATTCGGACCACATGCGTGAACTACAAAAGTTTCAGGCAGTTGAGGATTGCAAGTCTCTAGAGGAAAGAAAAAGTTTTAGACTAGTGTTGGACATGGAATCCCCCCACAACATGTTTTGGGGCTCAAAGCCTAAGTTTTGTGTGATATTATTGTAAAGCTCCACAAATTGTGGGTGCGAAATGTATGTTAGAGTCATAGGGTTGTCCTCCCTAAGTTTGAATGTAATGTCAGCCTACCCATGGTCCACAAACCATGGGATTGTATAAATAGAGTGTAGCTCTAAGTGTAAAAGATATTAAGTATGTTAAAGCAAAGTAGGAGATTGGAGCACAGAGCAATTGTCTAAGCGTGTCTTGGGTCGTAGAGTAGGAGAAGGCTCTATAGTTGAGTGCGTAGAGGCCTAGTTGTCCGCAGCTAAGTGTGCGGACCCCTGTAGCTAAGTGTGTAGGGTGGAATAGAGTCTGTAACCGATGGAAGAAAATAATAAAGAGAAGTTTGATCTGAATTATGTGTATTTGTTCTTAGGTTATTACATTTTTGATATCAATTCTTATTGTACTATTTATTTACTGCGCGAACTTCTATGAATTGTGAACATTGTTAAACATAACTGAAAGCATACAAATAAGCTAAGTTAATCGACTAATAGCAGATTACTAGTAAGGATGTGGGTAATAATGTTATTCATCCCCAGAGTAGGGTTGCGTGAAGCTAGAATCATAGGCTACGAGGTAAGGGTAAGTGTGCATAGTGATGAGCGCGACCGTAGACCACTTGAAACCATCAAACATCTCCAGGGTGCAGAAACCTGGTTCTAGCACCCTCCAATACTACTTCGGGTGATATCTTAGTACGCGATCTGCGGAATATTGCCGAAAGGACTAGTAGCAATAGAATTTGTTTGGCTAAATCACCTTTGAACCTGGGTCAGGCCCCAACAAGCCAACAAATGCTTTCATTCCCAGGATTACGATCTACATAAGGGATGTCTGATGTCATGTCACTAGAATTCGATAAAGAAAGAAATTGAATGGTGGTTGGAAAGAAAGATTCACGAGTTCACGGTGCAGGAAAATAGGAATCCTCGAGTATCAAAGGAATAGTGGTTAGAGCACTACCTATATACAGAAATCGATGAAATTTTCTTCGCATCCTTCCCCTCTAAGTTGTATGAATGGATCGTGAACCTAGCAGACAGTCAAGGAAGCTGTAGGCTAGACAAACTGATTGTGTGGACTCCAGAATCAGTGCGCGGACTAGAAGCATCAAAAGATAAGATCATGCATGCTATGGACAATTGGCTTGATTGAATTATATGTGGGTTTATCACTGAGTTCGTGGTAGACGCGATAGTTAGCTATAGTGAGGCGGAACGACGCTTCCTCAAAGGACTGCAATGTAAGTACATTAAATATTTGAACACTTGCATTAAGATATTATTGTGTGAAAAGCAGGTTATGTGAATAATTGATGTTTGGGGCTACACAAAGTGGGAGGATGTATAGAAACGAAGGTAGCACAGAGATAGAAAATAGCCCGTTGATTTCAACTTGGCGAGAAAGAGAGGAAGAGCTTGTGAAAGTTTGTACAAGAAGTGTAGTCAGTCTGATAAGGCACTGAATTCCAAGCCTACCACCTCCACCTACACCACCACCAATCTCACCATCTGCACCTCCATCTCTGCTCGCACCACCTCTACCACCACCATAGTTCAATATTATGAGCGCAATAAAATTGCGATATTCAGAGGAGTAGGAAGCGAAGATCCAGAGAAATTTTGGTTCGTGGTAAAAGTTGTATGGGAAGCAGAAGGAGTCATGGATGACAATATAAACAAGGCAGCACTAGTAAGCACGTTGTAGGATCACGCATTGACATGGTACATTAAACAGTCTAATGACCATCCAAATGTAGGGATCGTAGATATCCAGGCCATGCTAAATAGGAAATTTAGCAGGCCAACATCAGAGACATAATCGATTATCGGGTTTAAGGAAATCATGATTCTTCCAAGCGAGACCCTATGGGATCTAGATTATAGACTGAAGAGTATGATTCGCGAAGCCAACATGACCTTGATGGATGGAAAACACTGCGCATAGTTTGTAGCGTCACTAATGTCGCATTTAAGGATGGTGCTATTGCAACAGATGTTATCTACCCTAGCCGAAGATTTGGAGATTTCAATGAGACTGCATGAGACCCCAATTCAAGATCCTCACCTAGGAGTCCAACAAATCCATGCACAACTACAAACTTTATGTCTGGAAATGCAGAGTTTGAAACAGGATAGGACAACTCGCCCAAAAGTGCGTGAGGAAGTATGGTGCATAAAATTCAAAGGTTAGGGGCATGACAAGGACCATTTTCCGGTCTTCACGAACTGCTTTGCGGGAGGAGGGCCGATGCCATTAACACTAGACGCACAAGAAGGATGAAGTGCAGTGCCTACATTATGGTGCACGATTTGTTAGATAGGAGGAAAACATGCTATGAATAATTGTCATCTATTAGAGAAGTATACACAGACATCCCAGCAATTGTTCTGTAATTTTTGTAGGTCTCTAGGCCATGATGAGTGCACCTGCAGAAGTTATGAGCTGATGATGGATAAAACTCCTACCTACAGAGTATAGACTGAAACACGAGCCCTCGATCCAAATGCAGGGATGGCGCATGCTATATTTCATGGGCGTGAACGAGGTCGAGGTGGGACGGGACCAAGAAGCAATCACAGACAACTGATTTGTTACGATTGTGGAGGGCCATGGTGTTATGCCCATAATTGTACAAATCTGACGAGAGAATCATGTTTATATTGTACCCAGTTTGATCATGAGATGGAGGACTACCCTACACTGATAGCGAGGCTACATGATAAAGGGATACTCCAGCCCCTCCCAACAAAGAATTTGTAAATGATGAGGTCTGAGCTGCACGAAGAGGACCCGAATGTAGAAATACTGCTCTGAAGTAGTATCACGATAGGAGATGACAAAGGTAAGTAGCTTGAAGAAAGTGTGTGCGTTTGCAAGCCTCGTACAAAGGAACATGAATTTGATTTGGAGCGTGAAAAGGAGACATTCATGGAGGCTAAGAAGAGCTTCACAGAAGCCTCCACTTCAGGTAGTAAGGATCCACCAGGACTGAAGATGGATCCTTCAGTGCTCACTACCTTTCTAGAGACATGTATGAAGCTGCTGCATGATAGAAAGGCTATGAAAGGACTGTAGGAACTTATTACTAGGTGCATTGGGTCAGGGGAACTACGCATAGCCCAGAAGCTCAGGAAACATACCTCATCAACAATAAGGGAAATGATATTGACTGTGGAAATCAGGGAGTATGAAATGGATCAAGTAATTCTGGATCTAGGATCAGACATGAATGTGTTGCCAAAGCGGACATGGGAACACATGGGTAGGCCTACATTTCAGTGGTCCCCTATTCAATTGTGAATAGAAAATCAGCAGAAGATCCTACCAGTGGGGAGATTGCAAGGAATAACAATAGACATCAAAGGTGTGAGTGTGCTTGCAGATTTTGAAGTGATAGAGATTGTCAATGATAGCAATCCCTATCCCATGCTATAAGGAATATATTGGGCCACTGATATGAACGGAGTGATAAATCTAAAGAAGCACAAAATGGTTTTTGAGAAAAAGTCATTACGCGTAGTAGTACCTCTAGACCCTGTGGAAGGATTGCGCTACACAGAGCCAGTACGCGACGATGAGAGTGATGACGATATAGACTGTATCTACAAGATAACTGCTTGGGAACAGGATTGGGTGAATCCAATAGCAGAGGGCAGGAATCGTGGGATTTCGAAAGCTCTTGCACCTCAGATTCGGATGAGGAAACAGAATGATGGCAGAACCAATTACACAAGGTAACCACGCTCAATTGCAACATTATGGTAACATCACTATGCTATGTAACAACAGAGGTGAGGGATCTACCTATGGATGATGGGTTGACAGCGGTGGATGAATTCTTGAACAAATTTGAAAGTGCGGTGCCAGAACAACATTGGTTCGATGCACTGAAATGGGCACTACGTGCTACGCTTGCAAGGTGATGGGGTACGCATCAGAGAATCTTTGAGGACTGGCACGGATGTAGAAGGACGATGCACTTACGATTTGTGAAACCAAAGATGCCGCAAGCAGATAAGTATGATGGATGGGATTATCCACGTACACACCTCGCAAAATGGACCAAGGTCTATGGGGAAGAGGCACAACTAGAATGGATGCATTTGTTCTATCATACTCAAGATGTCATACCCATGAATTGGTATACTGAGATAGAGCTCTGCCATGGCATGAGAAAATGGGATATCTTATGCAAAGGGTTCCTGCTAATCTTCACGTTCGAAGATCATTAGTGGGATACTGTTGATGATGAGCTACAAGCAGTAAAAGTAGCTATCTTCAAAATACCCCAAGAGCCAATGGAAGTGCTTCAGCCAGAATGGGCGACACAGCTGAGCTACATGCTAGAGTGTTACAATGTAAATGTTAAGGAGGATGATGAGGACCCACGAAATATTAACATTCCAGAAATGGAAGGTTGTCACGAGGTTCGAGGACCATTGATTGAGGATCCTGACATCACTACGCCACTAAAAATGAAGTAGGTAAACATTGTAAAGGAGGCGGAGCAAAAGTATGCGACGCTTGGAGGCTATTGGGATGATGCCATGGTGGACAAGGTCACTGAGTTACTCCAGGAATACCAAGACTTATTCCCGACCAAAATTACGGACTTGAAAGGGATCATTGGTGACTTAGAGATGATGAAGATCACCCTGAAACCTGATGCGAGGCAAGTTAAGCAGAGGCCTTACAGCTTGAATCTAAAATATAAGGAAAAGGTCTCCGTAGAATTAGACAAAATTCTCGCAGCCAAAATTATTGAGCCAGTAGAAGAATCTAACTAGATAAGTCCTATGGTAGTATAGGAGAAAAAGCAGAAGGTCAAAATAAGAATATGTGTGGACCTTAGGAAGCTGAATGACGCCTGTGTATGTGACCATTCCTGACACCGTTCACAGATGAAGTACTCGAAAATGTTGGTGCCCAGGAAGCATACTCGTTCACGAATGGCTTCTTAGGGTATCATCAGATCAAGATCACACTGGAAGACAGGAGCAAAATGACCTTCACAATGGAATGGGGCTACTTTCAATACACCGTTATGCCATTTGGATTGAGAAATGCGCCAACCATCTTTTCGCGCATTTTTGATGCTACGTTCAAAGAATACATCAACAAGTTCTTGGAGGTCTATCTGGATGATTGGAATATCTTCGTATTAATTAAGCGCCATGTAGCAAGCTTACACTTGATGTTGGAAACTTGTCGACGACACCATATTGCACTGAACCTTAAGAAGTGCACATTCCTCATTCCCTTTAGAAACCTATTGGGACATTTGGTCTACAAATAGGGAATGATGGTGGACCTTGTGAAGATTTTTATTATTCTAAATTTGGAAGCACCACGAAGCGTTAAACAGTTGCACGGTACCTTGGGACACATGAGGCACTACAGAAATTTTATCAAAAGCTATGCCCAAATCATCGTGCCGATGAGGATGTTGCATTTTGTTGGAATGAAAATTGCATGAAATGTTTGGATGTCCTAAAGGGGAAATTGGCCTCCACTCCAATCCTGGTCTTCCCAAAATGGGATGTGAAGTTTCATGTCCATGTTGATGCGTTGTGTATCACGCTCGGAGTAGTGCTCACAAAGGAGGGTGGGGAAGGTTTGGATCACCCTATCGTGTTTGCAAGCTAGAGGTTGTCCAATGCAAAGAAGAACTATTCCACCACCAAGCACGAGGGATTGGTGATGGTGTACGCACTCCAAAAATACTAACACTATTTTTTGGGCTGACATTTCAAGATGTATATCGATCATTCCATGCTGAAATACCTGGTCATTAAGCGTGTGTTGGGGGGCACATATGCAAGTGGCTCTTATTATTCCAGGAATATGATTTTGAGGTCATAGTAAACCTAAGACTCCTGAATGTAGGATTGGATAACTTATCATACATTGAGACGGGTGAGGAACCCACTAATCTAGAGGAAGGATTACCTGATGTACAACTCCTTGCAGTGTGCGTTGTGGATGAGAACTTCGAAGATATAATCCATTTTTTGACAATAGGGACTATGCCAAAGGAATACTCTATCCAACAGAAGAAGGAATTAGTGGTGTGCATGGTAGAGTTTTCTATCATCGTGGGGCATCTATACAAAATGGGAAATGATGAGATATTGCGAAGATATGTACCTGAATTTGAATGAAGTCAGATCCTCATGGAAGCACATGGGGGTGCTACAGGAGGACACTATGTAGGACATGCGACCACACAAAAGATTCTTCACGCAGGGTTATGGTGGCAAACCCTGCACCAAGATTTGAAAGCGCACTATAAGGCCTACAATATATGTCAAAGGATAGGAAAGCCATCACGAAGGGATGAGATGCCATTAAATCCACAGATGACACTACAGTTGCTTGAAAAATGGGCAATTGACTGTGTGGGACAAATCAAACCTTAGGGAAGTATAGGCGCGCTCTGCATCATCCCTGCGACAGAGTACCCGACACGATGGGTGGAAGTGCAACTGATCAAAGACTACATAGCCACTACGGCTGCGAAGTTTTTGTTCGAAAACATGTTGACTTGATTTGGATATTCGAAAATCTTAATTAGTGATCACAGAACACATTTCCTAAATGAAACCATCAATGCACTCACAGAATAATTCCAAGTGTATCATTATAAAATTACATCGTACCACCCACAAGCCAATGGGACTATCGAAGCTTTCAACAAAACACTGTAGAATGCATTGACCAAAGTGTGAAACACATAGCGAAATGATTGGGACCTGCGCGTACCTACCATGCTATGGGCTTACAGGAAAACGTGAAAGAAACTGACGGGACAAACTCCTTTCCGGATAGTCTATGGTGTGGAAGTTGTCATGCCGATGGAATATATAATACCTAGTCTCCGAATAGTAGCGCTCACAGGGATGATGGACCACGAAGCTTTGGAGGAAGGTATCGTGTAATTAGAAGAACTTGAGGAAGAACAATTTTTGGCTGGGCGTCATCAGCAGGTAAAAAAGCAGCATGAAAAAGCCTAGAACGACTGCCATATCAAGTTACGCACCTTCAAGGTAAATGACTTAGTGTTGCTGTATGATAGGAAGTTTGAAAAATTTCTGGGAAACTTGAGAATGCATTGGCTGGGACCATACATGGTTAAGGACGTCACAGATGGAGGCATGGTCTAGCTGATCAAACTAAATGGAGAACCCTTCCCAGGCAAAGTAAATGGTAGCCACTTCAAGCCCTACATGTGGGGGCCGACTATCTGACTAGCTGACCAAAGCACAGTATTCACACTCTGAGGAGTCAAACAAAGGCATGGGAATATAAACATATGCAGTAGATTCTAGTACAAATATAAGGAAACAATTCAGACATGGAGGTCTCAAAAGAACGAATGCAACAGGTTCAACAAGGAATAGCTCATTGCGCTGCCAACATCAGTACCGTTCGAGAACAATTGGAGGGACTCCGTGCCAAGATCGCCGCGCCAATAGAGTGACTCAAGGGCAAGTCACGATGTTTGTTTTGGGAGCCTATTGGGCATAGAATCCCCCCAAAGCATGTTTTGGGCCTCAAAGCCCAAGTTTTGAGTGATATTATTGTAAAGCTTCGCAAATTGTGGGCGCGAAATGTATGTTAGAGTCATAGGGTTGTCCGCCCTAAAGTTTGAATGTAATGTCGGCCTACCCATGGTCCACCAACCATGGGATTGTATAAATAGAGTGTATCTCTAAGTGTAAAATATAGTAAGTTAAAGAGAAATAGGAGGTAGGAGCACAAAGCAAGTGTCCAAGTGTGTCTTGAGTCCTAGAGTAGGAGAAGGCTCTGCAGCTAAGTGTGCAGAGGCCTAGTTTTCCGCAGCTGAGTGCACAGGGTGGAATAGAGTTTTTAATTGAAGGAAGAAAATAATAAAGAGAAGTTTTATCTAAATTCCGTGTATTTGTTCTTAAGTTATTACATGTTTTATATCAATTGTTAATGTACTGTTTATTTACTGCGTGCACTTGTATGAATTGTGAACGTTGTTAAACATAACTGAAACCGTATAAATAAGCTAAGTTAATCGACTAATAGTGGATTACTAGTAAGGACGTGGGTTACAACATTGTTTAGCCTTCTAGTAGGGCTATGCGAAGGCAGCATCACAAGCTGCGAGGTACGGGTAAGTGTGTGCAGCGACGAGCGCGACCACAAACCACTTGAAACCATCAGACTTCTTTAGGGTGCAAGAACCTGGTTGTAGCACCCTCCTATACTACTTCGGGTGAGACCTCAGTCCACGCTCCATGGATTGTTGTCGTAAGGGCCAGTAGTACCAGGATTTGTTTGGCTAATTCACCCCAGAACCTGGGCCGGGCCCCAACAAGCCAAAAAGTAGCCAAAATTTGTAGTGCTAGAAGTTATATTGACTAGTTTTGACTTGATCAAGAAGAGGCAGTGAAGAAGGATCTTGTGACTTGGTCTTCGATAAGTTGATAGGTCAAGGGTCTTGTTCTTGGAATTTTTCCCTTGAATATTCTATAAGAAGAATATTTTTTGGGGGTTTTCCTCTTAAATTAGACATGTTTTAGCCTTGGTTGATCTCCTACATCATGTTTCTATTGTCTCATTATTGTTTATGATTTGCTAGATGTTTCGTGAAGAAGAACAATATAATGATTTAAGAGAAAGAAGAGACTAATCTAAAGAAGAAAAATTATTCACAAGAATTTATCATTGCTAGATAAATCTCCTTTCGGTTCTTACCTAAATTTCACAACACTTCTCAACTATTTTAATAATTTCCATTATTACTGCAGTTTTGTCAACAATGTTGATTGCTTTTAACTCTGTTGTAGAATTTTCATTTTAAAATTTTGATGATCTACCTGCCCTTCTTTGTTTTCTATTTCACTTGTTCTACACATGAATTCACAATGATTTGAATTTATTTGATAGCAACTCTTTCTTCCGCAACTATTTGAAACTATCCCAAAGTAGATAAAACCTACTAAATTTTGTCATCCCAAATAGATTTCCTTGCCTCATTAAGAGGCATATTACCTTTTAATATGTTCTTTAATTCCTTAATCTCCTCTTGAGATGAATTGTATTTTTCAGTGATCTGGTCATTTTCTAGATTTTTTTTCTTTTAATTTCCTCTCTTTAATGGATAATTTTTCTTGAGACAAAGATAAATTAACCTGGCACTTCTTAATTTCAAATTTCTGATAGTGTGATTTCAATCATCAATTTTTTCAATTTATCTGATGGATATTCTATCTCACTAGATACCAAAATCATGCATAAATGGTTGTTAATGGTTTGCTCTATATCCTTGACCTTCTCCTTAAGGGCTATTACCTCCTTCTTCTTGTCCATCAACTTAGTCATTAATTGCTCCTTTTGTTTCTCCACATGGTTTGGTTAAGCCATCTCGCCATGCTCTCCACATGCAACTTTAGCTTCTTTCTTGATGATTTTATCTTCGATTTTGTGCTTTGTATCATAGTTTTTATTGCATCTTTGTCGTCTAGATCAATCCCTAGCTTGATAATCAAATTCTCGAATCCTTCATTATGGAAATATAAATATTTGGAATTGGATTTCTCTTGTTTGGTTTTGTTTGAAGCCTTCTCCGAGAGTTTTTCAACCCTATTAACTATTAATGAAATTTTACTTAAATCACTATACAACATCTCTCCTTCTTACTGATGTAAATTTATTTTATCATGCAAAGGGATATCAACATTTAGATGCAAATCAATTGTTTTGAATTTAGAACATGAAGGAATTGATTGAATTTTAGGATGTAAGAAGGAGTGTTTCAATTGATTCCTTTCCAAATCCATTATTTACCTTATGTATTCTTTCTTCAATTTCTTAATAAATCTTCAATACTACATTCATAGAAGAGGGACCTCTTTTATTTATAGGCTTTGCTAGTTCTTTAGAGCTAGAAGGAGAGGCAAGCTCATGATTTCCCAAGTGCATCTGAAAACCACATTAACTGGAGGAATTTTCTCTTATCTTTATCTGAATTTCTTCTTCATCTCTAATCTACATTTTTACCTTCTTCTGTGACTAGACATCTTGGATTTTAACATCCATTGTTTCAGTAGAATTCATTTTTAAACTTTTCTCCTTAATTGAAGCAATATCAACATTTATCTCTCATTGCAATGGGTTGACTAACCAAGTTTCTTGATTGGCGATATTTCCAATTTCAAGTCTGATTTCATGGGAATATGGTGTAGATTTAGTGTCTTCCCTTTTATCAAACATCACATGATAGGGGCCATATTTCCACTTCTCTCCTAGTATAATGTTAAACACCTTCATCATGTATTCAACCAGAGAAATAACTTGCCTGACATTCACTATGAAAGGGCCTACAACATTTTCCAATTTGAACATATATCCTCTATGTCTAGGAACAAATTGGAATTGATCCACATGAATAATTTGCCTGATGAACTCAAGATAAAATATCCTCAATAGCATGAAAAATGGAAAATGGTAAGGATGCACCTCTACTTGATATAACATTATCTATGTGTATTCTTCAAATCCATACTAGTCCCTCACCCTAGTATCCTTATCGAGCTACAATATTTTTTTTTGTGCTAATATTATTATAGGATGTGTATTGTTCATGATTGTATAAACAATAGCCATAAATGTGGATAGGAATTGGGAAAGCCTTCATTATTAGCTTTCTTCTTGATAGCATTAACCCATTCAACCACAAACCTCCTTTGTTTCAAAACATAAAATATGGTTAGCCCCAAATAATCAAATTTATCAGCTTAGGAATACAAGAACAAATAGACGAGGATAGAAAAGTGTCTAAAATAGCTAGTACTTTGAAAACTGTTGAATTGAAATTTAATTGACTCATCTAGATAGGATGGAATGGCAAGGACAAGCTATGGCTATAGCATAAAACTTAAGAACCCTAAGGCTTGTTTGTCTATGTTTCTTGTATCATCTTCTAGATGGGTAAATTATAGCTACTCGAGGGATTTGAGAACTCAAATGTAAAATTAGCTTGAATACAATTTGTTTATTTTCATATGAGGACTGAGTACAAGGTATTTGAAACATGGTATATATAAATTTCTTAGGTATTTTTTTTGAATGGAAATTGAAAGCACTATGAATGAGAAGGTGTGGTTTAAAAACTTTCTCCCGTGAGTAAAAAATGATACAATTTCATTGATAGATAAATGAAGAAACTAGCCAAGGTATAAACTCAGGGAAATAATAAGAGGAGGGGATTATAATGTAATATAGGTCATATTCTTCCATGCTAAAGATGTCCTTTCCACTACTGAAGTGGCCATAATATTGAAAACGAATGTTTTCGAGGTTCGGGGGAAAAAGGAGACATGAATTTTGACTTATGTATCCATTAGAGGCACCTCGACGAAAGGTTTAGAGTCCGAGACTTCTGAGACATCATTAAAATGTTTTTCATTTTTATCATTGTCATAAATTTAGGTATAATGTAGGATTTGTAAAATACTTGGTAGTTCCCCAAGAGCATGGGGAGCTAAGGTGTAATTTCCTATGGATGGCCTGGATAATGATCATTGGTGCTTTCAGGCTACAAAACAAAATGTAAGACAAAAAGAATGCAAAAGGTCATTTTTAGCCTTTTCGGATATGGGAAAATGACATTAATGACAAATATGGGAATGGATGGGTGACATGAAAAAAAGATGACATCGATTGTGATATGGAAGAGTGAGATGGAGGTGACTCGAGTGTTATTTCACTCATCACACTCTTCAGGTAGTGTTGGTTCACTCATCACATTCTTCAGGTAGGCTCGCTTGGTAGATGACATAAGCATGTGATTTTTTGGTGAGAGTAGTTTTTGGAAGCCACTTACCACTTTTTGACACCCCCCAATAGTAGTTTTGAGAAATATCATGAGAGGGTGTTGCAATTGACCACAACTTTTGATTGATTGATCAATGGTTTCAGAAATCCAGTTTGCGTCACCCCTTACCTTTTTAGCATTCGATCATGTTGACCCATCACAACACCATTAGATTTATCACTAGTATAAAATAACTATGATCTACTTCGACAGTTGCACTTATTTATCCCACTTTTATTCAATGTGACCCACCCACTTTTCTATAGTTCAGAAATGATATTGATCAATCTTGAAAGATAGCTTGATATGCGGTAATGGCAAAGCTTTATCTAGCCCTTTATAACATTTGTTTCTTAAAACATATATATCTATATGTTGAATTTTATAAGGAAATGAAAATTTAAGCTACATGTTATCCGGGAATAGTGTCCACTCAGATGCTACTATTCCCACTAATATGGGTGGCTATCTTAGAAACAAACAATCAAAGTCTACTATTGTTTCCTTTTATGAAAATAGATGAGAGGAGAACCAAGAGGACCAACCTGAATCTTGCGCTTGATTTCCTCTCCGTCTTGATAGAGTTTCGTCGCTTCTTCTTTGTCTTCCCAGCTTCAGAAGAACCTGTGGAATCACAACAACATACTACTATGCAAGAAACAAGGATCTAAATTCATAAATAATACAGGATCAGATGTGTATTAACCATATACATGAGTATATAAACAAGTACACAAGAATATGGAAGGAAACAAGAATAGCTTTATTCAGATGAAAAGTAGTAAGAGGATTACAACAATGTTCTTTAACCCAGCATCATCCTCCAGCTAGAAAGCCCTTTTCACCTCAAGCAAAGCTTTGGTCACCCAACACTATGAACGTACACTAGAAAACCAATAACACTTCTCTATAAGATACAAAATTCCAGCCTTTAGATCTGTAATGAGGGATCCATATATAGATGATTACAGAGAGGTGAGTCCTCTTCTGGGATCTTGATTAGTGTCTTCTCTCTGATAGTTCTTGCTTCCACTTGGAGAATGATGATCTCTTACTCATCCCTAGTTGAAAATAGAGAGGCAAGTGTCAGAGGGGAAGCTTCTGGAAGATTCTATAATCTTCCACCTCGCATTTTTGTCCCTGCCATTTGTCCATTTCCGACCATCGCACCCTACAGAGGAGCCAAACAGTATGCATCGCACCCTGTACATTGGGAAGGTGATATGCATCGCACCCTTTTCATGGAGCTTTCAGTATGGTCCAGTTTTGACCATTTCTGAGCAATTGTCAGTGGAGAATTTCTGGGAGATGATGTAATTAGTTGACCTTGTTCCTTTAGGCAGTGAAGCAACAGTTTTAGGGACTTAAGAGCCCTCAGTTTATGGACATTTGTGATTGGGGTTGAAGTGCCAAAAAATGTCTATAACAGTTGCCCCCTAAAGCATGAGGTC
>APFE031321599.1:86636-109411 GCA_000404065.3 Pinus taeda
TTCTTGGATAATGAGCTGATGTCGACAAGAAGTGACCCATTGCAGGAGGGCCTTAATGAATCCCACATCAATGACACAGAATGAAGCAAATGATTTTGGAGGTGAAAACAAACTGATGATACAGGGTTTAGGGTGGCGATCATGAAGGAATGAAGAATGAATGTATTGAAGTGGGTGAGACACAGGTGAATTGTCTTAATGACTTCTCTTGAACATATCGGTGACACTGACGATGGATTGGTAGCATTAACCCCAAATATGGATGGTGTGACGGACCAATGGTGGTGACCAGTGAATGGAACAACCCAACCTAGCATGGATGCGGAAGGAAAGTGTCATGTTCAAGAGTGACTTGCTACCAATAAAGTTGCTTCAAGTTTTCTTCCCAATTTTCCCCAGTCATTGCTGACCAGTACCTCTTTATTTTTGTCAAGCTTGAGGAGGATAATATATGCTTTTTCTATAATCCGCCCTTTGAGCGAACCTGTTGCTATATTTTAGTGAGCCTAGAGACAGTGAAACTCGTTCTCGTCCATTTGGATGAGTTTGTCGCTATTTGGTTTTAACGAGTTTAACGACAAAGATAACTCAGTCTCTTTCAATTTTAGAGAGTCTGAAAGAAATGGAAAGTTGACTCCAAATATTCTTTTTCGTTGTATAATCCCTTAAGCCCAAAAAAGCGTAAAACAATACAAAAGGGATGAATTTTCGATAGTTTTAACGAGCCGAACAAGACAAGCGCTCGATCTTTTTGTGTAATAATCCCTCAAGTCCAAAAAGATTAAAATCTAGAGAAGGGATAGCACTTCCGATGCCTTTAACGAGTCGGAGAGGCCAATCACTCGGCAATCTTTTCATATTTTACGAGTCAGGTGAAAAGAGCTTCAAGAAGACTTGTTTTCAAGGAACGAGTGATGGTTTCGGGTAGTAGCTAATTCCAGGTAAGATTTGGAATTTTCCAATCACGACAGTGTCAGAAGGATGGCTAATAGAATCACTCTTCACAGATGTTCCTCAAAGGGGTAAACAATCATATGGGGGTGAATGATCAGCTAAAACAGAGTGGAGATGATGGCGAGAACGCGACCAAGGCTCAAAAGTTGGCGATAAGGAATTCACAATGGTTATTTACCGGTTCATTTTTTAACAAGCTTAAACGCTGGGGGAAACATTTTCTCATGAATTATGTTTATTTTTTAACGAGCTTGAACTATGCGCTAAAACTGCTCGTGGAGAGTTTATTTTTTTAACGAGCTTGAACTCTGCGACAACATTGCTCGCCAGTCGTATGATAAGAATGTCTCATTCAAGATGCTATTTTGAAGGGGCTTACATCTTTAAAGCCTTGCCCTGGAGCCTCTTGCATGCATGCTAGGAAAAACCAACTACGCCACCCTACTTGACTACTAATATCACCACGAAGGCTAGGTAGGAAAATTTTTCCTTTACTTTGCCGATGCCCAGGTGGCCCCTGCAAAGATGAATGGTTTCGGCCACTCACCCGACCTAGGAGGTTGAAGTCAGTGAAATCATAGAGCTAATGTTAGCTGGTCATTTCTTGCATGCTTACAAAAGGTTTGCATGCCCCCAGGTATAGCGAAAAAATTCTAGGTTACCAAGAAAGTTCTATCCGTGTAGTAGATAAAATGCTTCCTCGACGATGTCTATCGAAACAGACAAAGTTGAATGGCGCAGACGCATTCCACTCACATAACTTTAACGAAGGTATATTATTCCAGCATGATCCAATTTTCTTGTAAGGACGAGTTCGTCATACTAGTCATATATCCCTCACGGAAATCCACTCTATACCCAAGGTTTTCCTGCCGAAATAGACCAGGGTGCATGCCCCCTGGGTTTCAGTCACACCTTCCTGAATCACTTGCGCTCATCAGGTGGACGGACTGGAGATCGATGAGATATTTCTTGCATGAAAAGACTATTTATGGATGCCATTTGACCATTTGCGATGTGTGAACCGGGGAATGACATTTGGTCTACGAGCTTAAGCATTCTACCTTCGTGCAGAAAATGCATTACTCTAAAGAGTGAGGACACGATGGCTCCCATGAAATAAATATAGTCATGTCCAAGGAGTAGATTATAATCTAAAGGTCTTTGAACTACCATAAAGTTCATGTGAACAGTTTTCCTTCTCAAAGTAATGGGCACATTGGAAGGATCCCTAAAGGTGGACTGGTTCCCTTATCGAAGCCTGTCAGATTTCTCATTTCAGGAAAACACGATGGTGAACCAAGAACTTTCCAAGCAATTAAGGCAAGGATACTCACAAAAGGCCCTTCATTGATGGTGGTACCAACCATGACCATTCTGTAAGCTTGTATAATGATTTAGAATGGTACACTGGCTAGTAAACGGGGTCTGCCTAGTAGATTCTAGTCGAAGGAAATGACTAGGTTACTTGGTGGTGGGACCGAATAGACGGCCAAATATGACTTTGATGAACTTGCTTCCTGCGATAAAGGAACAGGAGGACTGCCCCCAAGTTCATCAGAGTCTGTGTTGATGAAAAGAATTTGAATGGTGTCATTCTC
Organism: Pinus taeda; assembly: GCA_000404065.3. NCBI lineage: Eukaryota > Viridiplantae > Streptophyta > Pinopsida > Pinales > Pinaceae > Pinus > Pinus taeda. Next base: position 89,192 of record APFE031321599.1, read on the forward strand.
TTTCTCTTCAGTGACGGTATCATTCGAAGATGAACACTCTGAAGGCAAGACCGGGTCAACTGCTGTATCGACCCTTTGACTTTCATCTGGTATGGATTCAGAGGGTTCATTTTCTATGATAGACGCTTCGGCTGACCACAATGATGGGCTAGCCGGATTTTCAACCGGTGGAGGAATTGGCAAGAATTTTTTATATCCAGGAGGAAGTCGTAGCGGTGAAACTAAATGATCATCCAAAACTCTTTTAGCCTCATAAGGGAAGGGACAACGGTGGACGGCGTGACTGCCTTCACACAATTTAAAAGAAAGTTTAGGATTCCTTCTTTGTCCATGTGCTTCACTTTCACTGGTTGATGATGAGCATTCAACATGATCGCCAGAGATTGATGCTATAGGATTCTGCAAACGAGGAGACCAATCCCTTAAAATCCGAGGGATGTAGGGACAATCTCAGTGATAGCGGTCTCCATTGCAAATGAAACAAGGAGATTTGGGTTTTGACTGTGTGGTGTGAGGATTTTTGCTAGATGACACTTGGTTGCTCCCTTTCGATTTTGGTTCCTTTTTCTTCTTTTCCTTTTTCTCTTCCTGCTTCTTCTTCTTCTCATTTAGTTGATTTTTAGCTTTATCAGCTTTATCAAGTGAAGAGGAAGGACGAGAGGGAGAATCAAATGAAGTAGAAGGTTGGGAGGCAACTCTAGTGTCATTTAGTTGCTGATTAGACTGTTTAGGAATTATTGGATTCTGAATGACAGAGGTAGAGAAGAACCAGATAGGAAAACCAATTGTCAATCCTCGAAGTGATAAAGTGGCCATATGGGGTGGACCAACATCTCCCCAAGAGGAGAAGGGACTCAGATTTCCTTCAAGGGGAGATCCTTGGTTGCTAGATTCCATTTTCTCAACCTGAAGATCAACGGGGGAATTTGTGACGTTATGCCGATTAAAATAAATTTTTTAGATGCTTTGACACAACTTGTTTTTTCAATTTTAAAGAGTCGAGAAAAAAACAAAAGATGACTCTAGTCGCCTTCAATTTTTATTGAGCCTGAAGTGACAAGTGCTCAGAGGACCTTTTCCTTTAAGGAGTCTGAAAAGGAGCAAAATGGACTTCTTTGGAGATCTAGGTAGAGATGATTACCAAACCAATCGCAAAACTGCAGAATACTTTTTACGGTATGGCAGTCAATCTTCCCGAATGTTGTGTTCAGTGCATTGCGATTGATAGGGCAGTAGACACGACTTCCTAAGGATAAAGGATGCAGCCTATTGTGCTCTCCCAATATATACTGGACGGTACGTGGGAGCACAAGTCCGTACTATCACTTGCCATCTTAGAGTGGAGGAATCACCCAACCAACACTAAAAGCAACAGTTACTAGGCTTTACGACATCGGAATACGTCTCTAGCCTAGACCTCTAGATGTTGTGCGTTAAGTTCCAAAGCGTTGTTAGATTCATTGAATTTATTTTAAGTTGATCTTGCTTAACAATTTGCCTTTCAGGTTCACCACATGATGTATATATAATTCCTAAAATTCAGTCTAAGATGATAAACAAACATTTGATCTTCTTTCAGCAATGAAAATCCTAGCTACTACAGGGAAGAAAGTCAAGAATCTTTTCTTCATAGAGCATAGAGCACACACTAAATGCACAGTCCTAAATCAAGCCAAGCAATCAAAATGCAAATGCACATGCATGTATTTGTTTTCATCCTTCTTAATGTGTGAATGACACTAAGAAAGCTATGTGAAAAACTGAATTAATTTTAAAGCGACAGTACTCAACAAAATTCTTTTTCAAAACGAAGTGAAAGAAAGAGAGACACTTTGCGATTTTGAAATGGAAATTGATTTTTGACACTTTAAAACTACTAATTAAAATCCTATGCAACAGTAACTGTATAATCGACTATCCAAAAAAATGGGATTGCTTTATAAAATTGAAAACTACAGCTACAACACTTTCAGCTCTAGAGACAATAGTTCAACTATGCTACTTTTTGCAAAAGAGAACTAAAAACGATGCACAATACATAAAAAAATTTATAGTTCTTTGCAATAAGGAGGCGGAATAATGCAAGAGAAGGGGGTTTTCACAAAAGTACACTGACTACAGATAACAAAACTCTTGAATAAGACTGAAAACAGTGAGAAAAATCCACAGTCGGAGGGTAGAGTTAACCCTCCCTGACCATCGCACCTGTTACACAGTGAACTCAGTATGCAGTGCACCTACTGCACTCGGGAAGTGTGATGCATACATACTGCCTTGAAGGCAGGGTGCGATGGTAGCAGTGCAAGACTTTGAACAGGATTTCACTCACAGTTTGCAATCTAGTTCAGGTGTTTAGACTGAATAAGTAAAGATCAGTGTATGTAAAAGACAGGGGTGATCTAAGAGGTTACTAGAGCCACCACTTAGGGCAATTAGATTGCTTGCAAATCTATTGTTTAGTTCATAAACAAAACATGGAGATAGACTGAAGTAGCATTGATCTACTTTGCATTTGTATAACAAATGCAGTTTGAAGGCTAGCTAGCTTGACTTCAGGCTCCGTCTGTAATTTTATAATAGAAACAAGGATATATAGGCTAACAATTAATCTAGTCACTCCCCAGTGGAGTCACCATTTTGTTATCTCGGAATAGTGTCCACTCCAATGTTGCTATTCTCACTAAGATGGGTGGCTATCTTAGAAACAAACAACCAAAGTCTACTATTGTTTCCTTTTATGAAAATAGACGAGAGGAGAACCGAGAGGACCAACCTAAGTCTTGCACTTGACTTCCTCTCCTTCTTGATAGAGTTTCACCTCTTCTTATTTGTCTACCCAGCTTCAAAAGAACCTGTGGAATCACAGCAACATACTAGTATGCAAGAAACAAGGATCTAAATTCATAAATAATACAGGATCAGATCGGTATTAATCTTATACATGCATATATAAACAAGTACAGAAGAATATGGAAGGAACCAAGAATAACTTTATTCAAATAAAAAATAGCAAGAGGATTACAACCATGTGCTCTGACCTAGCATCATCCTCTAGCTAGGAGCCCTTCTTCACCTCAAGCAAAGCTTCGATCACCCAACACTGTGAATGTACACCAGAAAACCAACAACACTTCTCTATAAGATACAAAATTCCAGCCTCTGGATCTCTGTGATGAGGGATCCATATATAGATGATTACAGAGAGGTGAGTCATATTTTGGGATCTTGATTAGTGTCTTCTCTCTAATAGTTCCTGCTTCCACTTGGAGAATGATGATCTCTTACTCATCCCTGGTTGAAAATAGAGAAGCAAGTGTTAGAGGGGAAGCTTCTAGAAGATTCTATGATCTTCCACCTCGCATTTTTGTCCCTGCCATTTGTCCATTCCCGGCGATAACACCCTACAGAGGAGAAAAACAGTATGCATCACACCTTGTACACTGGGAAGGTGATATGCATCACACCCTCTGCATTGAGCTTTCAGTATGGTCCAGTTTTGACCATTTATGAGGAGTTTTCAGTGGAGAACTTCTGGGAGATGATGTAATCAGTTGACCTTGTTCCTTTAGGCGGTGAAGAAACACTTTTAGGGACTTAGGAGCCCTTAGTTTATGGACATTTATGATTGGGGTTGAAGTGCCCAAAAATGTCTAGAACACTACAACACTACTTATAGGGTTTTCCTGATTTTCTATAAGCATGTAGTAGGACATTTTACTCTAAATTTTGGTTGAACCTCCTCATTAGGCCACTATTGAAACATTATTTATAGAATGAATATGTTAATTTATCTATATGAATGGATAGTTTCTCAAAGGATGTCTTGAAGTTGGTGATTGGGCACGTTTCATGTCACTTGTTAAGACACCACAAATTTTGAGTTTTTCTCTCAAAAATGCATTGATGGCTTTAATAAAGTATCTCTGTGTGATGTAACTTGGATAGGATTTTTATTTCTACTATTTCCATCATTCTAGATATAAATATAAAACCCCCACCTTGAGTTTCATCATTTCATTAGCAACACACAAAAGGGTGAAGTAATCCTCCATTTAGATGACCCATATTGATGGTTCATAACCATCAATCTTTTCCAAGTCCAGATTAGGAGAATGGTGTGATATTTTACAGTCCAATGGTTTGTTTTTGCACGGACCTAAAGAGAATTATGAGTTGATAAATAGTATTTAGTTGGAAGCTTCATCTTAATGCGGTTAAATGTTCTAGATATAACAATGTTATTTTTCTGATATGCCTTCAATCATGATGCGGTCCAATTCCTGGTCAAAGTTTTTGTCAAGCTTTCCAAATTCCTTTCCAAACTACTTACATAATACCAATCCCCTAAATCTTTTCATTATGACTCATGTAATGAGCTTTATTTCATATAATTTATTAGCACTAGAATAAGTGGCCATATTTTCTAGGGATTTATTTTGAGGTGGTTTATAGGTATTATTCTTCATGGGTGATCTCACTCGAAAAAACTTATTGGGTCCCAATGACAAGGGGTTTTTAGGTGTTATAACTCTCTAATATATGATTCGGGTCTAACAATAGTACTTAGCCCAATATATTCGGGCACTAACTAAGGATGATGAATTTTTCTTGAGTAAATTTTTCCCTTGTATTTTCAAGAGTGGTCTAACTGAGTATTATTCTTAATGTATTATGGAAAAAGGATGGATGGGTAGGCTATCTAAAATTGGTTTATGAATACTTAGGTGTATGCCTATATATCCAAGGGAACACGGAAATGTGAATCCACACACAAGTGCTATTTGATGTTGTACCACTTAAAAGGGCACAAGGGTTTTAAGGGTTTCTAATAATGTGATTCCACTTGTATATCCTATGTATATTATTCCCTTACCATAATTTACCTATTCAATGAAATATCACCATGTTATTTAAATATTTTGTAATTGTTGGGCCTACCAATTAGGTAAAACATAAGGCTGATCTATCCTTTACTAGGCACATAAAGGCTATATTAGACCATCCCTTTTGCACTTAGTGATGTTTTCTTACATTAAATAAGTTCATCGAAAACTTAAATGGATTTATAATGCTTGATGTGCCCAATGTGATTATGATGCATTTTGTTGATAATATTTGACACAAGTAATGAGGATATCTAGTTAGAGACTTATGGGACATATCCCCTACTATGATAACATCAAACTCAGATGGCTTGGAACACTAAATACTCCTCCTTGTACATGCAAGGTCATTAAGGGGGAATGGTCCTATTTTTTAGTTGTTTTGGAAGGAAAACAATCATTGTTTCAAGAAGGTTCCCCCTCACTCATATCGTATAAATAGGTGGCTTGAGTAGTCCATTAGGGAACTAGTATTTAGTAAAATTTAGTCGAATAATTAGCTATATAGAGATTTCAGAGTTTTTGTTCTACAACTTTTGATGTACAAACGATTTCCAAGTTAATGAAAGACATGCATAGTTCTTGGATTTTTCTCCTTTAGGTATGTTAGCACTTTGTAATTTCTCCATGCTGAGGAGAGGAACCCAAACATAACCATAAACCACTTTGAAACTGGAATCTAGACCTTCCATCTTCAGAGATGGCTCTCTCTATCTGAAATATTTAGTCTTATATCTTAGGATAGGTATTAGGATCAAAGGGGAATAAGATTTAATAGTTTGAAGGCATGGTAGAGGGAAAAATCATTGGGCATATGGTCATATGGTGCTAATGATTTTCAGTGATATGATGGGGAAATTTAGGAAACTTTATATAGGGGCAAGATAGGCAATTCTTATGGTGCTTTTAATCAAAATTTTGTCTATATTGGTGAGAAGGGGAATGATGAAATTTGTGTGATAGAATGAATCTAGCTGAGGATGACTTTTAGATCTCCCAATAGAAGAAAACATTAATTTTTGAAAAAGTTATAACAGAGCACTTTAATAGTGAGTTCTAAAACAAATCTTTGATTATCTAAAAAGGAGGACATAACACATAAAGAATGATCATAATGTTAGTGTCAGTATATACATACTTCCATCAGGGATCAAATATGCTCTTTGCATTTTCATTTTAGGTGTCTCATACTGAATTTTTTATCATTCCATTAGGTCATGTTAAAATGGTCCACTGATGGTTGTCTTTTTATTAGAAAATCAAATCTTCCCTCATGAGGTACATTTGTTGACCCATTTCCATGTTGTATTTAGTTGAGGTTTCAAATATGTTACTTTAGGGGTCAAGGCAACTGTCTTTCAATTAGGTTTTAGGGTTCATTTCCAAGGTATTTCCATTAGGTCTTAGTGTTCATTTCCAAGGTCAAAAAGCATGATTTCAAGTGTGAATAAAGGGTAGCAAAGGTATGAGGATGACCAATAAACATAGAGTAATTGTCAATAATTCATGATGTTTGTATAAAGATCTTTGTCACTAATGTAATTTTCATCTCAAAAACATGTTTTTGAGATGAAAACAGAGTATTTTTAGTTGATTTCTATTCTTTTGATATAATTCAATCCATTTTGTGTAATAAGTGTTCCTAGCTACCCCAAACATTTCTCCTTGCTGCAAGAAAATGAAACCACTAAAAAAATCAGTTCAATTTGAGCATCATCCACCTGAAAAGAGACAATGAGAGAAAGGTATTAAACAATGATTTGGAGGAAATAAGCAAAGGTTTCAAAACATTATAAGGTGGGTTTTCCTAATGAAAAATCAAAATCAATCTCTATATAAGATGTCACACTACTTTTCCAAACTCATCACTCTCATTTGACAAAGAGAAAGAAGATCATTGAAGGAGAGAGGGGAATTGAGGTCAATTGGTGCCTAAGGGGAAGAGGCTCTACACATAGGACACATGGTGTTGCGCATAGAGCAGTTGGGGGAGGCGCTACACACAGAGGCTGGAGCATTGTGCATAGGAGTAGATTGTTGTGCATAGGGCAATTTCTCCAGTGCAAATTTGAATGGCGCTGCACGTAGAGCTGGAGTGTTGTGCACCTATAGGTGGCGCTGCGCATAGGGCGAGCAAGTACCAAAACACTCTGTCAGCCAATGAAAACTTGTTGTTTTCCTTCTATAGCCTATAAAAAAGTAAGTGTAATTTCTAAGCTATCCTCTTGGCATTCAATTTGTTAGTTTGAAGTTGGTTTGTTATTTTGAAAATCAAACCTTGTGTTACTATACCTAGCCTAATATCATTTCCTTGATCCAGTCATCTTGGTTGAGATGCTTAAAGAGAGAGCCCTCTCCTGGCTTAGTAGGGCTAGCTACTTGGCTAAGCATGGTTTGTGGTTACCCTGGCATTCCCTTCCTTTAGCCTAAGGTTCAATCTAGGTGATAACATATTGGCAACCATACTGGAGAAACGAAAGATTAATCACCCTAGTAAGATGTTTCATTTGAATTCTTAGCTTGTGGATGATGAGTTTTAGAGTTTACTAGGCTGAATTAGAAAGTTTTAAACCAATATATAAAATTTCAAAATTAGACATACTGGCTTCTCGAAAGTACACCAGATCCAATCCAGATCCCAATCCTCCAACCATTGTCAGTGATCCACATAAAATTTGGGCAAAATTATAAGAATGCTATAGAGAAATTCAGTTTAGTGGAAGAGAAATCAAGTGAGGATTCCATTCCTCATGTTAATTCACTCCCGGGAAGGTTAGACACTTTGCAAGATATTGAGTTTGATGTTCATTTTGAGCAAAGTTTGTTTCGCAGTAAATATTTAAGTTGGATTGATCAGATAGTTGTTTATTCCTCTATATCTTTTGATAACCCCATTGAAGACTTGTTTCCACAAGGTAAATCAGGGTCACAACTTATTCATAGTCTTGATCACTTGCAGAGCATTTCCTTAAACTTAAACACTTAGGTAAAAAATGAGACTCATAGACCATCTTTTGATTTTCAAAATCTTTCCTTTGCATGTACTACCACCCAAACGATCCCTTACCCACTGCCTTCTTCTTTACAGATTGTTCACACTACAAAAGCTATTGTTAATCCCCCTATGAGTATATCGAGTACCCCAATCCTTGCTTTAAATCCACCACCTCCCCCACCTCCAGTTATGGTTTCCTGATATGCACCCCTTGTTTTACCTCAAAGTCCTAGTGCCATGCCCACTGATTATACCTTCCTTTGATGGCACCCAAACCATTACAACTCAACAGCATGTAGACAAGATGAATGATTTCTTTGACCTCCATGAAGTTGAAATTGAAGATGTGATGATGAGGCTTTCAATACTAATCCATAGGCAACTAACAAGGTAGATGTGCTTCCTTGGGTTAGGGCCTACACTAGATGTTCAATCTCCCTTACGTATTATCATATTTTCTGCAGTTGTCCATTTCTGCAAATTATTTCTGAAGTATTGTTTTTATGTAGGGTTAATTAGTTTGTTTAAAATCTTTATTTCACCATACTTCAAGCACTAGATCAAAGATTTAGTAGTGGTTATCTTTTTCAGTTAGCATCTATTTTCATGCATTTGAATTCACCTTAGTAGATGATATTTATTTATTGTTTATCATTAATTCTTACTGCAACTATACAATCCACTACTTTTGTGGTGTTATAAGGTAATCTAAATCCACCCATTTTATAAATAAATCATTCTACCGTTGACATGTGATGTGGAAATAATTACTTTATAATTATGTATCCATCATTAGCATCCTCCTTCATTCAAACAAAATCCATAGTACATTTCACTACTTGTTTGACTATCTACTGTAGCAAAGTAGAGACTCTGGTAGTCATTTTCATTTTGCTTCCAAAACTCATCCAAAGTTGCATCCAACTCTGAATAATCTTCTTTAATGTGTTACACAATTTCTGTATCCATGAATATTGAATTTAGAAGTAAAGATACCAAGTAGATTGCTTGACCTAGTTTTCTATGGAAATTATCTTTTTTCCTGCATAATTAGGGTTCATTATTTACATGCTTTATTTTAGTTGTGAGTTTGATTCCTTTTCATAATATAATATAACTAGGATGATTTTCCTTCTTCCGTTTTAGTTAGCGTAGGTTTTCTTATTGCCTTCCATTTCCTACAATTATGATTTTTTCCTATAACATAGAGTAGTATTGTCTTTCAGTAACTAGATCTCATCTCAGTGTTTTCACCCGTATAAAACATAGTGAAGGGAAAGGATAAGTACATACTGCAAACATGCTACCACACTAAACCCCATGTTGACAATTAAAGCTAAACCCTTGGGAGTTGCAACATTATTGTTGAAATATTAAGGGCCATTACATTTTTGTGACGTTGTCAGGAAGGTGTTGAACTAGGTACTATCTTCTTCCCTTGTTAATCTACTGCTTATCTCATTCCACTTTATGTAAAATGAACAAAATTTGCACTAGCAATTATTCATTTTAGTAAACATAAAAATTGCATTGCATTAACATTTTTGCTCCAAAAAATATTTATAAAAATAGAAAATATTGTTTTATTTTGTGCCTCGAAGAGTTAGGGATAAATTACGAAATTTCTTTTCAAAAACCTACACTTCCACTGGCACTCTACCTCCTCTTGTTGACTTGAGCCTCCAACCCTGTTGATAGGGACTATTGAGGCCCTTTTAGGTGAGCAAGGATCTCTAAGGAGCTTGCAAAATGAGAAAGGCCTTCACAACCCACCAATACTATGGATGAAAATAGGAATATTAAAGAATTCATATTCCCCATTAGAGAAACAAATGGAGAGGCCAAGATGAAAATAATAAAACCATCTATCCTTCCACACTTTTATGGTTTGACAACTGAAGACCCTGACACTTTTAATTTTGATTTTGTTGTAGTTTGTAGAATTTATGATTACACAACTTATGAGCATAAGCTAAAATTATTCACTTCCATTACTAAGGATGCATGATTCAAGAAGGGGATAACATCACTTCATGGGAGTAGATTCAACAAGATTTTAACACTTAAGTACCATTATTATTGTAGAGAAGAGAAACTAGAGACCAGATATTCAAAATGACTCAAGGAATAGATTAGTCTCTGTAAAATTTTGAGGAAATAATTTAGTTGAGTAACAGAAGAGTGCACAATTGTACTCTAGATCTATATTCCTTGAATTTAGTTCTAATATGAGGAATTTTATAAGAACTAGTTGAAACATTAAACCTACTAGCCAATGGATACATATATTAGCTCATTTTTTATGATATCAAACTAGTATTAAAAAATCACTCCAGAGATGCTAGGAAAATAGTTAGAGTGAACAATGGCTTGGTAAGTCCCTCTTCCACAATTTAGTAAGAATGAGATAGGAGGTATGTTAGAAGACCTAAAAAACAAGATATTACACACCATTACTATGTATATGGATACAGTATAGATGAATAGGAAACCAAAAGAAGTGTAAAGGGAATTACTATATTTTTCCCTGAATGCACTGAAAGACATCATAGGAATGTGTGTCTTTTAGATTTCATAGAAATATGTTCTCTATGTGAAGAAAATGACTCCACTTACAAAATTCCATATTTTCCAAGTTTGAAATATGTATACCAAGGAGTAGAAGGGAGTATGAAGAAACCCTTCTTTGTTAATGAGAAGAGTCCACAAGCCCCTAGGTAGTTTTAGCAAGGTATGATCTACCCCTCTCCTTTAAATACAAAAAACAATGTACATTTTCAACGTTGGTGTCATCTTAACACTTCACGTTGGTCGATTCCCTTTCCATGGCCTTATCCACCCAAAAATCCTATTCATCCTTTTAAGTCATAACCATATCCATATCCGTATCCATTATCTAAAGAGATGGGAAACAACATCTCCTACCAAATACTCTACTACTAATTATTTAACTACATTTATATTTGAGAATATCACTACTCATTTTGGATGTATGTGCAACTTGAAATGTCACCATGGATCCCACTTAATTAATTATTAGGGGAACTTTGAGGTCTAACATGGGCCTCGTAAGAAAAATGTACAACCAAAATAAACTTTATAAGAACCAATAATATTCAATATGATGATGTCAACCATGGGGGATGATTCACCATTTTTGGAGTAAAAAAGCAAAAAGATTAAAAAATAATAAAATAATAAAAACTGCTTTTTCAACTTGTATTTTAAACTTATCTCCCTATGTGTTTACTCAAATTTCAAGCAAGAGTACTCATTGGATGCAAAATACAATTCATCATCCAAGGCGTACCCACGTTGCATACTTTTGATGAACCCTGCTACAAGAAAAATGAGAAATACATGAAAAAATGTGATTGGAATCATGTTTTTCATCTATTTCTCATTTTTTTGTGTAGAAAGGTCCATAAAAAGTATGAAACATGGGTACTCCTTCTATGAGGAATAAAATTCTGCATCTAATGAATGTTTCCACTCAAAAATTTAAGTAAACCCATAGGGAGATAAGTTGAAAATACGAGTTGAAAAAATAGTTTTTTCTTTTTTCCCTCTAAAATTTGATGATGTAATCTAATATTATTTTATTATTTCCAATATTATTTTATAATTTCCTTAGGAGGCCCACTTTAGACCTCAAAACTCCCCTAATAGAGACTATTGAATCCTTAATGCAAGAATTTCCAATCCAACATAATAAAAGTAGTCGATATCATCTGCAAACAAATGGAACAATCCAAGCATTCAACAAGATTATGTAAAAGGGGCTAACTAAAGTATGCTCTACTAATAGGGACAACTCAGATGAAAGGTTTCTTGCAACATTATGGGATTATTGGACTACCTAAAAGAGGTTGTATAAGTATACTCCTTTTCATATTGTGTATGGTAAAGAAGTTGTGGTTCTTTCTGAGTTCACTGTTCCTAATATATATATATATATATATATATCATGCAAGCTATGAAGATGTTTGATGATGAGTCAATTACATATTGTCCTAGGGAATTATGTGAATTGGACAAGAAACATTTTTAGCAGACTTCCATCAACAAAGGAAGAAAGCTTGGCATGATCCCCATATTAAAAATAGGTCATTTTTAGTTGGATTCTCTATGATATCAGGTATTTGAAACATCCTGGGAAGCTTCAAATTTATTGTTTGAGGTAATTTATACTTCTAGCAATAAGGGATTCTAGAGTTGTTGAGCTCATAAAGCTTGATGGAATTCTCATGCTTCGTTGGGTGAATGGACATTAATTGAAGCACTAATATCGCCACTAAAATTTTATGAGATTTATTGCTCTTTGTCTGGGACCATATATTAGGTCTTATGGTAGTGCAAACTTACCTTTTTAGTTTTAGTCATTTATTTTAGACATGTCAACAATGTTTTGTTTTCTTGTTGTGATATATGAAAACATTTATGGTCGGTGAGGTAGATGTCATGTATTTTTATTCTTCACTGATTCATTTAGTGTACGTCTTTTCAGCTTGTTGAGTCATTTCCCCATAATGGTCGTATCTGCTAACTTGGCCTATAGTTTAATTCATCAAGTGAACTATTGCTTCCATCTTACTATCGTGTAATGTCCCTTTTATCCATTTCTGTCATATATTAGTGATTATGTCTTGGTAATTGTAGAGTTCTAAACTGCACTTTGATTTAGTTAGTCCTTTCCATTTAATGTTCAATGATTGAGTCATTTACCACATCATGCAACTTTTCTGTAAGTATAGGGAGTAAAAATGATATCATTCAACGATATTTTCATAAATAACTTAATATTTTCAACTTGGCATCTACATCTAAGAATTATGTCTCGAATTTCCACCAGTGTCCCTCTTTTCATCTAGTCTATAGTCATAAACATTCAACTTTGGGTTGAGTTGCCAAGTATTTTGTTGCTTTTGATTTTTATAATCCCTGCATTAAACGCCTTGATAAATTATTCTAGAAATATGAGAACAAGATCCTAGTCGACCAAGTTTTATCTAACCCTATTTTACTTCCATCCTTGAAGAATAGGTCTATATAAGTTTTTCCTCAACCCCATATGGTGAAATTGTTTTATAAATTAGACAAATTTTTGGGCTGTTACATAGGTCTACTATGAAGAAGTTGTGATATTTACTAGTTTTTGGGTCCACTGGTGAAATTGTGCAATGCACAAAGTTCTTTACCAATAAGATTCACAATGGATCTCTCTAGTTGGAGAACAAGTAACTAATACATTTCCATGATATTCACATGATTACAAGGTTATCAACGGATGGGGAATATGTGTCAATGACATTTAAATGGACTTCTAGGTATGATAAGAAGACAAGGACTGCAAATTTATATGAGAAGTGTTAACCTCCTGCTGTAGCAGGTTACTCATATTTCATGATTGACATTTTTACAAGCCAAATATGTCATACTTTGCATGCAGCAATGCTCCATATTTCCTAACGATCACCAAAGAAAGAGGCCATGAAAGAATGCAACTCAAAGTTCATCTGTTGCATTCCAATTTTGAAGAGTTATTCCATTTTGTAAAAGTCTCAGTCAAAGGGAGGTCCAAACAGCTTAATGTTGGTCTCCCTAGGTTTCAATTTCCTGTTTTAGAATATATATAGAATGAATAATCTGTCCAAACAGCTTAATCTTGGTAGACTTTAGATAGGTAGAGAAGAAAGGGTGCTCAACAGATTAATCTGAGCCCCTGGAAGAAATAAGTGTAGATATAGATAGGAGAAAAGTGCAAAAGAAAAATTTGAAAAGCTGGGTCTGCAAGTCCAAGTGCACCCAAACCAAAAGAAGAAAAAATGTTAGGTAAGTAGGCTGGGTAGGTAATTTTGAGGTTGTAGAATGTTGATTTGTGATTAATTCCACATTTTCAAGTGTTACACTCATACAAATCACAGTCAGCAGGCAGTTCCCATTTGAAGGACTTCAAGCGAGGCATGACTAACTTCCCCTTCTCATTATTCCCTAAATCATTTATTAACTTCCCCTAAAGAGGTCAAGATCTCCTTGATATCTCTTAGTTTCATCATTTTCCATAGCATTTTCCTTGGTAAAGATCTGCTTTATCCAAGGAGGGTACATATTTTCTCTGCAAAGTTCTATCTCCCCTTTGAAGCCTAAGACCTTTGGAACTTAGCGCTTTCTTGTCATTTTCATATTAACTACTGACATTATTATGTAAATCTCTATATACTTCCCCTTCCCCCTACTAAAACTATGTTAATAATCCCCCTATGTAAATATCCCCTTCCTTGGTTGAAATATAACCATAAATATCTCCTTGGGAATTACTAAGTCACCTGGATCTTAGTAAGAGCCCTCATCTCCCCATAATTCCCCTTCCCTAGTGTTTGGACTCCTTCCAAAACACATAGAACCCCTCTCCAAATGCATAAACCAACCCCTTGCACCCATTTCTTTGGAAATTATTAAGGTTTGATTAATAATTGAACAAAGCGCCGAAACCCATTACACCGTTTCCTAAAGTTAAAACCCACCCGCACCACGAAAAATTAAAAAATAACATGCACGCTGTTTCACTAAACCTTGCACACCTTCTCCGCCCGACCACCGTCAGATCAACCCTCCCAGATCTGACAGCTATTATGCATATCAGGCACCCTCTTGTATGGGTACGTTAGCACCCGATGTCCGACGGTTTTACTATTGTACACCGGGACAGCTTGCGGCTTCCCATTGCATCGGGCCGCCCCTGACAGAAACTTCCTCTGTACCAAAGGCAGTCCAATGAACCCCAAAACTTCCCTTCCCCTCGCATGACAGGAGTGCCGCATCACCCTACCACGTCGCCTCCACCTCACCACTTACTGCCTATGCTTGGCCCACATCACCCGCTACGTATCCCTGCCACGTGATCACCCTGCCGTACTGCCATGTCACCCTACTGACGTCAGCATGCTGATGTCACATCTATACCAGATGGTCCCACTGTTGATGTCATGCTGATGTCATCTGTCGTACTGCTGACGTCATGCTAACGTAAGTAGCCAAAAAACAAAAAAAATGCGCAAGCGCAAAAAGCAAGCTTCGGAGCTCTGGAATGAAAAACAAAGGCAGTTTTTGATGCGCGATTGCGCATCGCTACGGAAAATGGCCCATATTTGAGAATCTTTAGGGAATCTTTTGATTCCTCGGCCCTTTTTGCACCGAAAATAGCAGAAAAAGCCTGATTTTGCTAATTTAAACATATCTAAAGACAGAGAGAGACCAGGTTCAGAGGCTAAAGAGTATTAGAGCAGATGTAAAGATAAAAATCATGTCAAAGAGTATCAGAGTAGCGGCAAAGTGTATCAGAGGAGATTTTCTCAGGGCTCGAGGTAAATCGAGCATTAAAAGAAAGCCCTGAAAGTCAAGGAGCAGTTAAGGAACCATTCAAAGCTCACCAGCATAAATGAATGCACATTAAAGCTCACAGGAGATCAATGGACGAGAACTCAATGCACAGTTATTACAGAACCACTACACCAAGCCATAGAAGACGACACATTAACTCATTTTTTGATCTAGCTGCCACTGGCGTAGTCGAAAGAGCATTTACTTGCATTTAATTCCAGCATAGGTTAGGTTTAGAAAGTTTTCTTCCTGCAGACTTGTTTAGGTCGGTTGTAATAAATAACTTTATATATTTTTCTTATATATACCAACCTGAGAAATGGAGTAGGGCTTGGTTGGTTGTTTGATCTTTATTGGTTTTGAGATTCCGCTTGAGCAGAGACTCACACCGCAAATGTGTTATTTTCTATAATCAAAGACTACTGAGATGCATGGATTCTGAAAGTGTCTGCTGTGTTTAATTGGCTGAGGAGTGACTATGAAATTCCTGTGCTTCTACATGGTTCAATAAGTGTTTCCTTAACTCTGTTTTGGTTTTCATGTTTGTTCTGTCATCAATCCACCATCTAAATTGCAGAAAAGAAGAATAGTTTAGGATTTGCTTGGCTGCACCCTAGGCTCAATTTCTGCAATTTCTTCATGTTTTCATCTGGAATGGTTATGAACATGCATACTTAAATAATCTTGTTTACGTTGTTTCTTTCATATATGAATGTTAGTTTAGGAATTCTTAAATGCTCCTAGATAACCATTCATTCACCTCTCTTCCTTGTTAGTTGATGAAAGATTCTTAATTGCCTTTCATCTCTGACTTTCATCCCATCTTTTCAGCAAATTGGTATTGTTTCATGTGTAGCTATCCCGCTCCATAATCCTCTTGTGACCAAGAAAACGGAACAGCAAGCCTTAATCCATGACTCCATGCCCAATGGTTTGAACTTATCACCTAATCCCTTGCCTCTCTACTCCAATAAAATATCCTTCCATCCAAAATCCATCCAAACAAAAAATCAAAACCCCCGAACCCAGTAGCTAGCCTAAAATCATCATCAACAAAGCTAAATCATTAAGAGAGAGCCCTCTCTAATTGCAGGTGGGCTAGAACCTCCAATCCAAAGATTGGTTTGTCGTTACCTCAGCTGTATCCCTTCAGGAGCTTAGGGACAACCTGAGTGATAACATAATGGCAACTCTGCTGGGGACCTCCTCAGATAATCTCACAAAACCAATTTGAAGCTCCACAAAGGAAGAAACCAACCTTAAAAAGTTCGGTCGACCTGTGTTCTTAGAAAAATTCCCATAAAACAAGTTAGAAGTTTGCTCCTAAGAAACATTCGCGCTACACAAGACTAAATCCAGATCCAAATCCCGCTGATGTTTTTGAAAATCCCAACATAATCCCTAAGATCCTTCGAAAGCAAGACCAACAAGAAGGTTTGACTGCTTCTAGTCCCGAAACAGTTCAACCTAGTAGTTTTTTAACCCCTGTTAAAGTTTTGTTCCGCTCAAGCCTTTCTTCCTCATGTTCATCATCTACTTCTCCAGGCACCTCTTCCACACCTCCGTTCGCTGCAAATACTACCCCAGTTGCTCCTATTATCCCAGTCACTCCAGTCGTTCCCCTTATCCCTATTGTTCCCCTTATCCCCATAAATATGGCTAATAGATATGCTCCCTTACAGTTGCCTGCTAATCCCGAGGCTATGCCTTAGGATTATCAGACAAAAATTACCTATTTTGATGGCACAAATTCCTGCACAGCCCCACAACATACAAAGAAAATGCAGGATTATTTTGAGAGTTATGAGATTGATGATGACAACGTAAGAATGAAGATTTTTGTCCAAAGTTTGACCGATGATGTCAGAACTTGGTTCGGGGCACTTACACCCAATTCCATATTAAACCCAGAAGCTTTATACCAGACATTTATCAATAGATGGGAGAAAGAGAAAGACCCCTTGCACATATTCTCTGAGTATGATACTATCAAAAAAGGACCTCAAGAAACGGTTTTGGATTACTGTGCAAGGTTTAATAATGTTTACAATGCAATACCACAAAATTTGAGACCTCCACCTGATCTTGCTTTGTACAAATTCCCTGATGGTTTTGATGCTGAAATGGCATATCAGTTAAGGGAAAGAGCCCCTCAAAACCTTGTAGAAATGCAAGATGTTGCTGTTAGTGTGGAGGCAAACTTAATTGCCAAAAGAAATAGAGCTAGAACTGAAAGAAGAACCACCTTCAAGGAAGAACCCTCAGCCTTAGACCAAAAACTAGATGATATCATTAACGGCATGCATAGGCTAGGAGACAGGGTAGAGAGCATTGAAAGAAAATCATCATGGGAAGGTCAACAGTCCAACACCATAAGGAACCCGAACTTCAGGAAAAATCAGACCACAAACACTGGAAGAGCTAGTCCTGACCATGATATTAGGCCTCCTTTCCAAGAAAACTATGCAGAGGCATCCACATCCAATGAGCCCACAGATGAGACTCACATGAACCTGATAGATTCGAAAAATGAACAGAAAATATTTCTCACTGAAGAGGACCGAGACTACCCTGATGTAAAACAATTTCAGACCAAGTCAGGAGAGTCTTTTGATTTTAAACAAGGTTATGATTCTGCTGTGTATGAAGTGCACAGACAATATAAGTTGAGAACAAGGACCATTGATGTCCCTGCACCTAGCAGAACAAAGGATAGCGAACAGCCCAACAAAATGAAAGACAATGTTGTCATACCAGAACCCGTTGATATTGCTATCACAAACCCTCATTAGGTAACTGTAGAGGATATAACAGACATGCAGCCTCCTATTGATCAGCTTCTATCTTCCTTTCCCTCAAAATAAAATCCGAACAGTACTCCAAAAAATCTTCCCAAAATAGAAATACCACAAATTGTCATTCATCATTACGCTTACATTCAAAAAGAAAACATAGAGAGTATGCCCGAAAAAGAGAAATATGCTACCATCAACACTAAGAATCCATTGGAGAAACCATTCAACTTAGAAGCAGAGATTGGAAAACTCAAGATATCCATTCCCCTCTCAGAACTTGCCAAGCATGATGTATATAGGCAACAAATCCAAAGGTCACTTCAACTACCAGAGGTCAGGGATGATGTAAATGTTTTAGATGATACCCCTGAGCTGTTGTTTGGTCCGGAAGTTAATGGTAAATCAACATATGGACCTGTTCCACACTTCTATGTCAGCCTGCACATACATGACAAAATCTTACACAATGTTATGTTTGAATCAGGTGCCTCACATAACCTTATGCCCAAAGCTGTGATGGAAAAGTTAAACCTTGATGTCACAAGACCTTACAAAGATCTATACTCCTTTGACTCAAGTCAGGTCAAATGTTTAGGCTTGATCAAAGACCTTTGTGTGTCTTTAGTCCAATTTCCCAACAAGACAATCCTAATGGACGTGGTAGTTGCTGACATTCCTACAAAGTATGGTATGCTCCTATCAAGATCATGGGGAGCAAAACTACAAGGATCCCTTCAACGTGACCTCTCTTATGCCACTATATCTGTCTTTGGGCAACCAAAGAGACTGTACAGGGAAACACTGATGAAGTATGTGGTAAGTAGTGAGGAAAAGCCCCAAAATCTTCCAATTTACACAATCCATTCGGATATGGATTCTTTTATTTTATTCAATGATGACACAAATCTTCCAACTGATGATAAGCCTTTAGCCTTAGAGCAAGAAACATGCATCAATGAGGAGTTAGTTTCCAATACCCACGAAATTGTCACAACAGTTAAGGCAATCACCAAACAAGAAGAACCTCCCGAAGCAGAATTTGTAAGCCTGCCCAATCCTCGAGTAACTGAAACTCTTAGTACAAACCAACCACAAGAAATTACATGGTATCTAGAGTTTGATGGTTTTGTCAATAAGTTAGGAGCAGGGGCAGGGGTATGGATTCACAATACACATGATAATCATGCAGAAAGTCATGCCTATAGGTTAAATTTCAGGTGTACTAATAACATGGCAGAGTATGAGGCTCTCCTCTTAGGCCTTAAATTGCTCAAAGCCCTAGGAGCTACAAAAGTGTCCATTCTAGGAGACTCAGATTTAATTATACAACAAATGAAAGGTAACTTTGTTACCAATGACAATAGAATGAGAGCTTATAGGACTGCTGTCACATAAATACTCAAGTCTTTCAATGAATCCAAGCTTGCCAAAATTTCAAGAGACCATAACATTCATGCTCATAGTCTAGCAACTTTTGCCAGCACATGCAAGCTTCCCTTTGAACCAAATCACCATTTAATTGCTGAGATAAAACATAGACCCTCGGTCCCTAACAATGTCAAGGATTGGCAAGTGTTTCAAAATGATGCCCAGATTAACAATTTCCTCACTCTTGAGGGCAAATTTTCGAATACAAACATTGACATGGATGCCATGAACGATTCCCAACAGCTAACAGAAGAAAATCAGCAGGCTGTAACAGCTGTAACAGCTAAATAAATCCTTAACCCAACTGTTTTTGACAATGCAAACATAGAACAGCTGAAAAAAATGTGTTTAGAGGAACCAGCCAAAGAAGAGGATGAGTTTATTGATCTAAAGAGTAATTTTCTACCTACTGGCCTTACTCCATTAGAAGACATGTTCGATGACAATGATGTGCCTAAAAAGCCAAAAATGGAGCCTTTAAATGCTGCTATAGAAGAACACAACATAGGGACAACAGAACAGCTCAAAATGATTAAGTTGTCCAAAAATATGCCCCTTGATCAAAAACCAAAATATGTGGATTTGTTCAAAGAATTCCAAGATGTATTTGCTTGGAGTTATGAGGACTTGAAGTCCTATGACACCTCAGTGATCCAACATACCATTCCCTTAAAACCAAATCAAAAACCATTCAAACAGAAACTTAGAAGAATCAACCCCATGCTTCTTCCCCTCATTG
>APFE031321599.1:116874-150626 GCA_000404065.3 Pinus taeda
TCATGCTCACAGTCTAGCAACTTTTGCTAGCACATGCAAGCTTCCTTTTGAACCAAATCACCGTTTCAATGCTGAGATAAAACATAGACCCTCGATCTCCAACAATGTTAAGGATTGGCAAGTGTTTCAAAATGATGCCCAAATTAACAATTTCCTTACTCTTGAGGGCGAATTTTCGAACACAAACATTGACATGGATGCCATCAACGATTCCCAACAGCTAACAGAAGAAAATCACCCGGTTGTAACAACTGCAACAGCTAAACAAATCCTTAACCCAACTATTTTTGACAATGCAAACATAGAATAGCTGAAACAAATGTGTGTTTAGAGGAAACAACCAGAGCAGAGGATGAGTTTATTGATCTAAAGAGTAATTTTCTACCTGCTGGCCTTACTCCATTAGAAGACATGTTTGATGACAATGATGTGCCCAAAAAGCCAAAAATGGAGGCTCTAAATGCTGCTATAGAAGAACACAACATAGGAACAACAGAATAGCCCAAAATGATTAAGTTGTCCAAAAAATTGCCCCCTGATCAAAAACCAAAATATGTGGATTTGTTCAAAGAGTTCCAAGATGTATTTGCTTGGAGTTATGAGGACTTGAAGTCCTATGACACCTCAGTGATCCAGCATACCATTCCCTTAAAACCAAATCAAAAACCATTCAAACAGAAACTTAGAAGAATCAACCCCATGCTTCTTCCCCTCATTGAAAAATAAATAAAGAGAATGTTTGAAGCAGGTATCATTACACCCATCAGATTCCCTGAATGGGTATCTAATTTAGTTCCCACAAGGAAACAATCAGGAGAGATCAGACTATGTGTAGACTTGAGAAGTTTAAGCCAGGTCTCTCTAAAGGACCACTATCCATTGCCCAGAATGGACCATATCTTACAAAGAGTAGTGGGATCATCTAGAATTTCTTTACTAGATGGATTTTCAGGTTTTAATCAGATACTTGTTCACCCGGATGACCAAGACAAGACAGCCTTTACCACACCGTGGGGAACATTTAAGTATGTTAAAATTCCTTTCAGGTTAAAAAACACTGGTGCTACCTTTCAAAGGGCAATGGATATTGCATTTGCCAAGGAGATACATGATTTCCTTGTTGTGTACCTTGATGACCTAACCCCTTTCCCCAAATCTGACCAAGAACACCTTAAACATCTAAGACAAATTTTCATAACATGCAAGAAATATGGCATTTCCTTGAATACTAAGAAGTCCCTATTTTCCCTTGAGGAGGGCAAGATTCTAGGCCATATCATATCAAAAGATGGGATTAGAATTGATCCTGAAAGAATTCAAACTATCCTCCAAATCCCATATCCAAGAAACATAAAAGAGCTGCAAGCATTCTTGGGAAAGATCAATTTCCTAAGGAGATTTATCCCAAACCTAGCTGAGCTAATAAGGCTATTGAGCAATATGTTAAAAAAGGATGCCAAGGTAAAATGGTCTCTTGAAACCAAGTAGGCTTTTGAGAGTATCAAAACTGGCTTGACTCAAACGCCTGACCTCACCAGTCCACAGCTCGACAAAGATTTCATCATTTTTTCCTTTGCATCTAAGCACACTATAGCCACTGTCATGTTGCAAAAAGATGATCAAGGTAATGAAAAGCCAATTTCTTTCTTCAGCCGAGCTTTAAGAGATGCACCCTTGAAATATTAGACCATGGAAATGCACTTCAGAATTTACATCTTATACTCCCACATGATTGCCTATGTCCCAAACTTTGTTGTAAAAGAAATATTAACTCAAGAGGGACTAGAAGGCAAAAGAGGCAAGTGGATTGCTAGCATTCTTGAATATGACATTGAGATAAAACCTACCAAGCTCATAAAAGGACAAGGGTTAGCCAAACTAATGTCCGAAACAAATTTCCAAGCCTTAGACATTAATCAACTGGACAATGAACCGGAGCTGGCGACTCCACAGATCAGTGAAACCTTTTTGCAATCCCCATGGTATGCTAATATTTGCTTTGTGTTGTTAAACCTATGTGCTCCCCCAGGATTATCTAGGATCAAGAAAAGATTTTTAAGGATGAAATCATCAAAGTTTTGCGTCATAGATGGTGCTTTGTTTTGGAAAAATCATGAAGGAATATTGCTTAATTGTTTGACTATGAATGAAACTAACAACATCATGAAAGAATTCCATGCAGGGGACTGTGGAGGACACTTATACTAGAAGTCCACTGCTAACAAGATTTTAAGGGCTGGTTATTATTGACCCTCTCTTTTTGCAGATGTCAAGAAATTTGCTGTTTCATGTCACAAATGCCAAATCTTTGAAGGAAAAAGAAAATTATTGCCTTTGCCCCTCAAGCCCATTTCAACCGAAAAGCCTTTTCAACAATGGGGTCTCGAATTCATTGGAGAAATCCATCCCTCTTCCTCAGGCCAGCACAAGTGGATTCTAACAGCCACTGGTTATTTCACTAAGTGGATTGAAGCCATCCTATATAGACAAGCAAATGACTCCACCATTATCCAATTCCTTGAGAGCAATATCCTTTGCAGATTTGGTTGCCCTGAGAAAATCATCACTGACAACACTGCTGCCTTCAAATCAAAAAGGATGATCAACTTCTGCCATAAATTCCACATTACCTTGGGCCACTCTACAACTTACTACCCTCAAGGTAATGGCTTGGCTGAATCATCCAACAAAAGCCTCATCAATATCATAAAGAAACTGCTAGAATAAAACAAAAAGAACTGGCATAGGAAGCTCACAAATGCTCTGTGGGTAGACAGACTTTCAACCAAGAAATCCATTGGGATGAGCCCTTATGAGCTAGTATATGGCATGGAGGCAAAATTTCCCTCGTCTTTGGGCATTCCTACTATAAAACTGTTGCAGGAAATTCAGGCTGAACCAAATGACATGCAGAGAAGAGTAAATCAAACAATTCATCTTCAACAAACCAGAGAGCAAGTGTATGATAGAGCTCAGATGTTGCAAGAGAAACTCAAAAATATGTTTGATAAGAAAGCCAAAGCAGAAGATTTCTGGGTTGGAAGTAAGGTTCTAAGATGGGATTCCCGAAGAGAGGACAAGGGCAAGCATTCAAAATTCGATTTTCTATGGAGAGGGCTATACATTATCAGCATAGTGTAAGGCAATAGCACATATTTCCTCAAGTCCCTTGATGGTAGCACAGCTGAAGAAGGCCCTGTTAATGGCCAAATGCTAAAACATTACCATGATCCCTTTTGAAAGAAAGAACAGGCCGTGTTATTTTCTATACATAAATGTTTGTATATATCAGCATTTTATTTTATTTTGCAACAGTCCGATGCTGAAGCACGGAGAAGAAAGCAGGAAGTGCTTCACAATTCACTAGCAAATCAGTTGAAAGAAAGTGTTGTTTCCAATCAAAAAGTTCAAATCAATCCAATAGTCAGCACTAAGAAGTTTTCAATGCATAACAACAACAGAAGATCTAGGCAGTCTGACCTGCTGTTCTTGGCCTCTCACAAGGAGAAGCCATCCCCAAGTGGAGCCACTGTTAGCCTCCTACTGCAGCAGGTTACTCATATTTCATGATTGACATTTTTACAGGCCAAATATGTCATACTTTGCATGCTGCAATGCTCCATATTTGCTAACAGTCACCAAAGAAAGAGGCCATGAAAGAATGCAACTCAAAGTTCATCTGTTGCATTCCAATTTTGAAGAGTTATTCCATTTTGTACAAGTCTCAGTTAAAGGGAGGTCCAAACATCTTAATCTTGGTCTCCCTAGGTTTCAATTTCCTGTTTTAGAATATAGAGAATGAATAATTTGTCCAAACAGCTTAACCTTGGTAGATTTTAGATAGGTAGAGAAGCAAGGGTGCTCAACAGATTAATCTGAGCCCCTGGAAGAAATAAGTGTAGATATAGATAGGAGAAAAGTGCAAAAGAAAAAGTTGAAAGGCTGGGTCTGCAAGTCCAAGTGCACCCAAACCAAAACAGGAAAAAATGTTAGGTAAGTAAGCTAGGTAGGTAATTTTGAGGTTGCAGAATGTTGATTTGTGATTAATTCCACATTTTCAAGTGTTACACTCATACAAATCATAGTCAGCAGGCAGTTCCCATTTGAAGGACTTCAAGCGAGGCATGACTAACTTCCCCTTCTCCTTATTCCCTAAATCATTTATTAACTTCGCCTAAAGAGGTCAAGATCTGCTTGATATCTCTTAGTTCAATCATTTTCCATAGCATTTTCCTTGCTAAAGATCCGCTTTATCCAAGGAGGGTACATATTTTCTCTGCAAAGTTCTATCTCCCCTTTGAGGCCTACGACCTCTGAAACTTAGCGCTTTCTTGTCATTTTCATATTAACTACTGACATTATTATGTAAATCCCTATATACTTCCCCTTCCCCCTAGTAAAACTATGTTAAGAATCCCCCTATGTAAATATCCCCTTCCCTGGTTGAAATATAACCATAAATATCTCCTTGGGAATTACTAAGTCACCTGGATCTTAGTAAGAGCCCTCATCTCCCCATAATTCCCCTTCCCTAGTGTTTGGACTCCTTCTAAAACACATAGAACCCCTCTCCAAATGCATAAACCAACCCCCTCTGCCCATTTCTTTGGAAATTATTAAGGTTTGATTAATAATTTAACAAAGTGCCGAAACCCATTACACCATTTCCTAAAGTTAAAACCCACCCACATCGTGAAAAATTAAAAAATAATGCGTGCGCTGTTTCACTAAACCTCGCACACCTTCTCTGCCCGACCACCGTCAGATCAGCCCTCCCAGATCTGACGGCTATTATGCATGTCAGGCGCCCTCTTGTATGGGTATGTTAGCACCCGATGTCCGACGGTTTTACCGTCGTACACCGGGACAGCTGACGGCTTCCCATTACATCGGGCCGCCCCTGACAGAAACCGCCTCCGTACCAAAGGTGGTCCAATGAACCCCAAAACCGCCCTTCCCCTCGCATGACAGGAGCGTCGCGTCACCCTGCCACGTCGCCTCCACCTCAACCCTTACTGCCTGTGCCTGGCCCACGTCACCCGCCACGTATGCCTGCCATGTCATCACCCTTCCGTACTGCCACGTTACCCTACTGACGTCAACATGCTGACGTCACATCCGTACTAGATGGTCCCACTGCTGATGTCATGCTGATGTCATCCGTTGTACTGCTGACGTCATGCTGACATCAGCAACCAAAAAACGAAAAAAACACGTAAGCGCAAAAATCAAGCTTCAGAGCTCCGGAATGAAAAACAGAGGTAGTTTTCGATCGATATGGAAAATGGGCCATATTGGAGAATATTTAGTGAATCTTTTGATTCCTCAGCCCTTTTTGCATCAAAAATAGCAGAAAAAGCCCGATTTTGCTAATTTAAACATATCTGAAGACAGAGAGAGACTAGGTTCAGAGGCTAAAGAGTATCAGAGCAGATGTAAAGATAAAAATCATGTCAAAGAGTATCAGAGTAGCGACAAAGTGTATCAGAGGAGATCTTCTCAGGGCTCGAGGCAAATCGTGCATTGAAAGAAAGCCCTGAATGTCAAGGAGTAGTTAAGGAACCATTCAAAGCTCACCAGCATAAATGAATGCACATTAAAGCTCACAGGAGATCAGTGGACCAGAACTCAATGTACAGTTATTACAAAACCACTGCACCAAGCCACAGAGGACGACACATTAACTCATTTTTTGATCCAGCTGCCACTGGCGTAGCCCAAAGTAGATTTACTTGCATTTAATTCCAGGATAGGTTAGGCTTAGAAAGTTTTCTTCCTGCAGACCTGTTTAGGTCGGTTGTAATAAATAACTTTAGATATTTTGCTTATATATACCACCCTGAAAAATGGAGTAGGGGTTGGTTGGTTGTTTGATCTTTATTGGTTTTGAGATTCCGCTTGAGTAGAGACTTGCACTGCAAATGTGATATTTTATATAATCAAAGACTTCTAAGATGCATGGATTTTGAAAGTGTCTGTTGTGTTTAATTGGCCGAGGAGTGACTGTGGAATTCCGGTGCTTCTACATGGTTCAATAAGTGTTTCCTTAACTCTGTTTTGTTTTTCATGTTTGTTCTATCATCAATCCACGATCTAAATTGCAGAAAAGAAGAATAGTTTAGGATTTGCTTGGCTGCACCCTGGGCTCAATTTCTGCAATTTCTTCATGTTTTCATCTGGAATGGTTATGAACATGCATACTCAAATAGTCTTGTTTACGCAGTTTCTTTCATATATGAATGTTAGTTTAGGAATTCTTAAATGCTCCTAGATAACCATTCATTCACCTCTCTTCCCTGTTAGTTGATGAAAGATTCTTAATTGCCTTTCATCTCTGACTTTCATCCCATATTTTCAGCCAATTGGTATTGTTTTATGTGTAGCTATCCCGCTCCATAATCCTCTTGTGACCAAGAAAATGCAACAACAAGCCTTCATCCATGACTCCATGCCCAATGGTTTGAACTTATCACCCGATCCCTTGCCTCTCTGCTCCAATAAAATCTCCTTCCATGCAAACTCCATCCAAACAGAAAATCAAAACCCCCGAACCCAATAGCTAGCCTAAAATCATCATCAACAAAGCTAAATCATTAAGAGAGAGCCCTCTCTAATTGCAGGTGGGCTAGAACCTGCAATCCAAAGATTGGTTTGTGGTTACCTCGCCCATATCCCTTCAGGAGCTTAGGGACAACCTGAGTGATAACAAGAAGTATGCTACCAAGCATCGAGGTCGTGGAGCTATCATTGATCTTATCAAGAATGAGAAGATAAAATGTTCCTACTACCTTCTCACTGGAAAAGCAACCCAAGCATACACCAAGTGTGGATGCACCCTTGATGCCATCTCCATGGCTAAATTTTGTGTCCAGGGTGAATGCTTGAATTGGTTCAATTTTTTACTTGTTGAGATCTTTCTTGCATGCAAATCGGTTTACATGTGAGGGGTTTATTTCATTTACGAGTATTTGGTTGTGGTTATCACCATGATGAAGTGGTGCACACTTAAAGGTTGTAACTTGTCTGATATAACAGATGGTGAGGATTTATCCCTTTCTTCTGATCCATCAAAAGATTTCTTATATTTCGAAAAGGTTTCTTTCAACAAAATAACTATTGGAGCTTATTACAATAAAATGATAGATGCTACTTAGATAATTCAGATTCCTCAATCCATTTTGGACAAGAATTCATACCAGATGAGGTTCTAAATTGACGACAATCATTTTTATTTCCTCCCGAAGGTCATCTACAAGAATACATTCCAAATGCAGGCATTACCCTTTTATATGTCAAAAGAGGCCTTTCACCTAGAACTTTTATCTTGGCTAGGTATTCATTGCATGGAGACTCCTGCAGGTGTTTCATATTCACTTGAGGACCTAATTCCATGAGATTTGGTTTCTGTTGTTGGATCATCATCACATAAACACTCAACTATATTTGGTTTCAATGTTTTAGCATTCATTGAAGAGGATTCATACTTATTTATCATCTATTAGCAGCATTGTTTCTAGCTTCGAGTCTCTGGTAATATACTTTTCATGATTTCACCAATTGTGGATGATGTTCTTTTCATGGAAATTTGTTTAAATCTAGGACCCTGCCTTTAGCCTCCATGTATCCTTCATCTACACCACACATTGTTTCCATGGCTTCTCCTATTGACTCTCCCACTTTTGATCTTTCAAGTGTAATTCCTTCCCTTCCTCTAGATTTAGAGTCACTAGCAAACATAATGCCAAAGAACCCTCTTCCAATTCCCGATCCTTCAACTATTGTACACATTCCTGATAAATATCCAGTAGATACCATTTTATTGACACCTATATTCAATGAACACATTGTCTCTTAACTTAGTATATCTACTCTACATTGTCCTCTTTGTTCACCGCAATCCCTTGTACCATTTGATATTGTTTCTGATGTTTCATCACATCATTCTAATTCGGACGATACCACAGAAACACTAAAAGATATTGAAGTCATGGATGACATATATATGGTTTTACATCGAGAGGATACACAAAAAATAGAGAAATTTCCAGAGATAGTAACTTCACAACATGATTAGCCTTCTTTAGTACCATAGTTGGGAACACGCAACAATATTAGTCTCACAGAGTTGTTTGGTTTTGTCCGAGACCCCTTGAATTGTAAATAATTTTTATGTATTTGTGATTAGATCTTGTCAATAATTCTTTTTTTCCCTTCTGAAGTGCTCACTAAACTACTTGAGGATTTATATCAAGAATAATAAAAAGTTCCAAAAATGTCATAATACATTCAATCTAAAAAATCCATCACAAGTTGGAGGTGTATGAAGTTTAGTATATCACCAGTTAATGTTTTATCCATGTAATGCCTTCAACATTGGTCTTCTAATTAGTTATTTTAGTTTTTTTAAGCCTTATCAATGTACATGAAGGATTAGTTGGTTCTTGCATATTCATGATATAATTACCTCACTCTCACCCATGAACACCAAAAACAACAACTCTTTTAAGTAATGGAAGAGCTATATTAGTTGTGTGTGCAAAGAGAGAAACTTTACTATTAGGTTGAGGCTATAAGTGATAAACTCCAACATATGTGGCCAATAGTTGTAGACCATGCTTCTAATGCACGAGAGGACATTTCTCTTATGAACCAATGGAATGCATCAAATTTATTGAAGGCTCTTTAACAAAATTAATTGCTCCCAATAGAGATTTGAGCCATATTGCTTATGAGTTGTAAAACAAGACTCTTGATACTATTGAATAATTTAATCAACAACTAGATCAAATTGTAAAGTAAGGGTCTACACTTAGACCCACTCTTCAGCAATAGACCAAGGACTCTAAAGAAATTTTGTGCCAAGAATAATATTGGCTTCGGTTACTAGCTAGGTGTAATCAACCATTATCCGACCTTTGCGAAAGGAGTAAAAATTTGATGGTGGAACATATTCCTAATGTTGACCTTACACAACGAAAATAACTTTTTGAACAAGCGGAAAACACATATACTCAAGTAGCTTCCTTGGCAGAGATGTCACACAAATTTAAGTCTACTACTCAGGATCTCAAGCAACTAGTTCAAGAAAAGTATTTTCCACTCTGCAAACTTAATCTCACAATCAATACATAATGGAATACATTAATCACAACATGTCTTGAGAATACAAATGCACAGACAACCCAACAATTCATTAATAAAGCTTCCACTTTGAGTGGGACATGGAATGATAATTTGGATATGTATAGCTCTTTCTGCCACAAGGTTTTAGAGATTGTTCCTGAGTTGCGTACTTCATTTGTAGGAGGAATGTCCATGTAGGTACACAAAGGATCAACAACAGTTGAGCAGCCATAAGAATAACTATATGACAAAAAAGGATTGACTCTAGGGTGATTCAATAGACTATTGTCAAGGCTTGTTGGGTCCTTCACTTTTGTGAAAAATTTTGGTAGAAAGCAAGAAGTGTAAGTTGAGGAAAAGAATGGTTAATTTGGCTTGAAAGTGGCAATAAAAAATAGAAAATTAGAAAGCAAAGGACCAGGAATTTATGTTGGAACTTTTCAAATCTGCAAAAGAAGGATTGAGCTGCTATAGTTGAAAAAATCATGTAAATGTGGACCAAGTCGATATAGATCTCATCAAGATGATTATAGTTAACGACATACAAGATTCAAGGGGCTAAATACTATATATAGACACATAGAGTAAGCCATAAAAAGAGAGAGAGATCAACGAAAGGTTTCCATATTGCCAGAATTAGGACCTGCATTCTGGAGATGTACTTCGTTGTAATTTTTTCATAATCCTAAATATGTAATGAGATGTATGGGGGAAGTTCTGAATAGATCCCTCTATGATAATATAGGTATTTATATGTAATTTTGGGCTAGCTTGAATGTGTATGAAAAGATTGTTGTTTGGATTTATATTTGTTCCTTGCGTATGCATGTGATTAAAATTGTGTGCGTACACTAAAAAAAATTAAAATCTCATCTTAAATTTCATGTAATGTGTTCATTTACTTCTTGCGGAAGGGTTATTCACTAGATCTATGTATTTTAATGAGATTAATGAATATTTTAAGTGAGGAAATGAAATTTATCACCTTATGAACCCCAAAAATTTCCTATATGTTTTGGCATGCCTGAGGTGAGACCTTATTCCCTTGCAGATGATTGAAAATGGCAAAATCATGCTAGACTATGATGTGCCATTTTTTGGCACCCTCTGATGAAACTTTAGGCCTCTATAATCAACATTTTTCACCAATAATACTTTTCACATCTAAACAATAAGAAAGAATAAATAAATAAATAAAAAGAAAAAAATCTCAAGTGAAAACCTCCTTTGAGGCAGACTGATTAGCTAAAAACCTTTTTGAGGCAACCTGTTAGTCTGAGAAAAAAAAAAGACAATAATAAATATACCTATGTGGAAATATTGTTCGAGGCACCTAGGGAAGACCCACAAGCTAAAAATATCCTTGAGGAAGCTATTGTGCCTTGAAAGAAGAAAAATTGAGAAAATTAGAATGAAAAACATTTTATCTTACCTTGATTTGTTTGCGGGTATCATATAAGAAGAAAATACAAGATTGGTTAGATATACGAACCTACACTCTAGCCCCAAGTCATCATATCATGCATTCTCATAGGGCCCATCAAATTTCTGTACAGCATTCTCCATCATAATCCATCATCCATAATCTAATATCAAGATTTCAAAGTCCTTTTCATTGTAGAGATTTCTACAAATCTACCTCTGATACCATGTAGAAAACCTGATGGTAGGTTAACCTGATAATGCAATATAAATCAAAGCAGAATACGATAACCTACTTCTACTGTCAATTTACGAAAGCTTAAAGATCAAGCTGAAAAATATAATCAAAAGAAGAAGAATCAATGGCACAATACACATGAAAATACTTTGGGGAAAGCTTCAACTAAACACCCCACACTATTGTATTATCATACATGGTGGAAATACATAGGAATTATACAAAGCCTTAGCTCTCGCAGTTAGCTAGCTCTCAGTACAATCCTCACAGATGCTCACATGAAATCTTGGATTCTCTCCAGCCTTCCTCTTTGCCCTCCAAGCTCCTATTTCCTAGTGTTGTTCCTTGTGCATGATTTCCTTTTACCAAGTGGATGATCTCCATTCAAAATTATGCAATCCTCAAGGATAAATCCTTGACTGCATGCATGAGTTTCCTCCATGAGAAAACACATGCAACTGATAGTACATTTTCCTTGAACATTAGTTTCAACTGGGTCTTTCTCAGAATAGACATGCATGAGTCTCTGATGAGCGAATATTCAATTAACTGGAGTAGCACTAGTTTAGTGCATTAATGCATCAACTAACTATTAATTCACTATTAGTTCCTCAAATAGTTTGGAACTACTTTAACTGGACTTAACTCAGTAAACTAAGTTAACTAAATACAACTAAAATATAACTCAATCTTATCTCCTTAATTTAAGGGATAACTATTGCATGACTTTGGAAAGACTTCTAACTTGAATTTCTCCAACTAATTAATTTAAAATAAGTAAATTAATTATTTCCAAGTAGTTGTTAAGACTAAATTCAATTATAATTCACAATTTAATTCAAGGACAAATTAAATTTGAATATTCTTGTTGCCATATTTCAACACTCCCTTTCAATAAGAA
The DNA here is from genome assembly GCA_000404065.3 of Pinus taeda. Classification (NCBI taxonomy): domain Eukaryota; kingdom Viridiplantae; phylum Streptophyta; class Pinopsida; order Pinales; family Pinaceae; genus Pinus; species Pinus taeda. Next base: position 128,559 of record APFE031321599.1, read on the forward strand.
AGGGATTATCTGCCACCCCTATCCTATCTCTATGGAACTCAAATTTACACTTTGACAATGCATTTGTCAAAATGTCAGCATCTTGCCCCTTTATCAAAATATACTGCATCAACATGATCCTCTTGATTTGTGAAAAGCCATGTTCAACAAGTCTTGCCTTATGATTCTCCACACTATCATCGGCAGCTTGCTTTACCTTGTAAATCCAACGAGAACTCACAACTGACTTGTTCTATGGTCTCAGAAGCACATCCCAAACACTATTGCAAACTATCGAGTCATACTCCTCCACCATAGCATCAACCCAAATCGGTTGCTGCATTGCCTCTTCAAAGGAATATGTCTCAATCTCAACACATTCCCTAGCAAGGGCCAGGTATCCAGTGTACCTCTCAGGTGACCTCCCCTGTTTCTGTTGAGAAGATGGTGTTCCCACATTCTCTCTCGCATCCTCCAACAATCTATTAGCTTCTCTTGTGCACTTCTATCCATCTCTGGAAGAATCTGATTGAGTAGATGTCCCCACTCCTAGAACCTCTACATGTAGCGATTCCACTTCAGTCTAAGCCTCCTCACCCTTAGGAACCAATAGTTCCTCCATAGCTTGTAGTTGGAGCTCCCTCTCAAAGGATACTCACATGGCCTTCTACTCATCAAACTTGAGATCTCTGCGAACGACTGTCCTCCAACCAATAGGCAAGTACACCCGATAGTTGTGAGGTGTATCGGTGTACCCTACAAATATCCCCAACTCTGTTGTCAGCTAAAAATTCTTCCTTGCATCCTTTGTCACATTGAAATATATTGATGAGCCAAAGATCGAGAAGTTACCCAGATTTGGTCTCCTATTGGAGAAACATTCCTCTGGTGTCTTCATCCCAAGTATGCGATGTGGGCTTCTATTCTGCAAATAGACCGTTGTGTTGCATGCCTCAACCCACAAGTGAAGTGGTAGGCCTTTGTCATGCATCATTTTCAGTGCTACCCCTACAATAGTTCTGTTCTTTCTCTCGGCCACCCCATTCTGCTGTGGGTTATGAGGTATCTTCAACTCTTGTTTAATTCCTTCCACTGCAGAAAAGTCTTTAAACTCTTGACAGACATTTTCTCCACCATTTTTGCTTCGTAAGGTCTTGATCTTCCTCTCTAACTCTTTCTCCACCAAATCTTTGAACTCACAAAACTTTGTGAAGGTTTTGTCCTTATTCTGCATGAAATAAATCTAGAATTTACAAGAATAGTCATGAATGAAAATCACATAATACCTTTCCTTCACTGTGGATGCCACCGAGAATGGTGCACACAAATCAGTATGACCTCGCTCTAAGATAGCCTTTGCTCGACTGTCTCAATCATGAAAGGAAGACTTGGTGTACTTTCCCAAGGTACAACCTTTGCATCTATCAACTTGCTCAAGTTTACCTTTGAGAAGTCTTGTAGATATCTGCTACATTATCTTCAAAGCCCCATGATGCAAATGGCCCAATCACCTATGCCACAACTTACCAATGTCTTGGCTTTACACCAATTCTACTTTCATACTCAATGCTACACAATCATCTACCTCTATTTTATAGAGATTCTTCACTCGAATCCCTATCCTCTTCATCTAACCTGTGTCTATGTGTCTTAGGAATGCCTTTCCTTTACTGAGGACAACATCGTCGCCTTTTTCCTCCAACATCGTGATCGATAGCAAGTTCTTCTTCACTCGAGGAACCTACATCACATTTTCCAAGGTGTGAGGAGCTCCATGCTCCCTGTGAAAAGAAATTGTGCCCACTCCTGAAACACTATACCTTCCGTCGTCACCCATCTCTATGCACATCTTGAGGTCTTTCTCCTCCAAGGCACTGAATAAAGTTTTATCATCGGTCATGTGAAATGAGGCTCCACTGTCAAGATACTAGATGCAACCCATCATTGATGACACCATGCATGCGATGAGGGTAAAGTCCATTTCGAACTGAGAGGTTAATGCCTCACCATCCAATCATTCTAAGGATCCCTTCTTGGACTTCCTCGATGGGAAGTTAGTTGCATAATGTCCCATCTTGTGATAATCAAAGAATCTTACTTTAGACATGTCACCCTTCTTCCCTCCATGAGAAGAATTTGATTTGAAATGGGAAGCCTTCCCCTTCCCTTTCCTTGCCTTACTTTCTAAGGTCAGATTTTCTTCATCATCATTCTTGGATGAAGAACCATCTCCTGTGCTCCTCCTGATCTCCTCCTACATAAGATCCAACAAGAGTTGTTCCAATCTGGTAGTTTCTCCCTTCCATTCACAGAGTCCTAGTAGCTATTCCAATTCTTTGGAAGGCTGAGGAGAGTGAGGCCCACCATATCATCATCAACAGTAGTTATTCCCACACTACCAAGCTCATCTCTGTAGGTGGTGAGCTTGTTCAAATATGTGGAAATATTATCACCCTTCTACATCTTGATTCTTTGAAGCTTATCCTTGAGCACCAATATCCTCTAGTCGCTACTATTCTGGTAGAGGTCCTTCAATGTCTTCCACATTGAAAATGGAGTATCCTTCCCATGAAGACTCGAGACAATATGGTCTCAAACTCCCTTAAGGATTATCCATCTCGCCTTTGCCACATACTTCTTCCACTCAGCTAGCTCTTGTGCATTAGCTGAAGCTAGATTTGGATTTCTTGATCAAAGAATTCCTTCAAGTTGTTAGCGCTTAAATCTACCTTAGGCTGAAATAAGGAAAGACTCAAGGCTACATCAAACCACGCTCAGCCTCGTAGCTAGCCCTACGAGGACAGGAGAGGGCTCTCTCCGAGTCAATCTCGGCAAAAGATAATCAATGGGGTCGAGATGACTGAATTGATGACTAATTTTAGGCTAGGTATGAAGTACAAGGACTTTGAGATTGATTTTTGAGGTTTTGTTGAATTTCAAGGGAAAGGCAATTTTGGGTGCGGGGATGAGACACAACTTTTGTAGAGGTCTACTTGGGGCAAGATAGGTGATTGTTTTGATGCCTTTAAAGTGATTGAATGGATATATTTTGATTGGTCAGAGGTTAAGGAGAGAAAGAAACTTTCAAGGATTCTCCCTAAACAGACGAAAAACATGGAAAATTAAACAAATTTAAAGGCAGAGCATAGCAAATTTATGGATTCTACCTTAACACTTCATTTGTTCAATTGAAGAAGATTAAAGAAGGAAAGAGGTACACATACACAACTTACAAGTACTGAAAGAAACACACCATCAACACATAAAGCCACATGAATCCCAAATAGTGCTGCAAAACCCTGGTCTTTGCTTTGCCAAAAATGCAGATGAGATATGTACAATAGAGTGTCAAGCTATTCCCAAGAGTCCAACCCTGAAAATGACTAAGAAAATACATAATATAGGCAAGCCAACACATTCCCTTGCCTCTAGGGGTAGAGCTCATCATCCTAGGAGTTGTTTCAACCAATTCTAAACAAAGCACTACAATCTAGGTAGTCAAAACAACTTGCCTCTATAAGCTAGGAAACCAATTCATTCATTAAATTTTTGCTATTTTATTAATGAATCATCTAGAATAGGTAAATAAGTGTCAAATCAACATAATTTTCCATTAATTACATCAAGAAGGGTGAAAAATCGCATCACAAGTCAAAACTAGTCAAACTGGCTTCATTTGCTGAGCTAAGGATGAAAATTGTGCCGAAAAACCTTGTACGCCACGTGCCTGAGCCCTGTGGAACGTGCACCTTTCCACCTATTTTTTCAGCACTTCTCGACATCCAAATTGCACTCGGGTTGGCTTGTCAGAAAGCCCTGGATCTCTACTTTCTACCCCAAGTGGAATTTTCCAATTTGGTGTCCATTTGACCATCCAAAAGTGCATTCTCCCAAAAGTACTTCCTGCTGGTGCAAAAAGTGGTAGAAAGGTGATTTTGATGATGTTTTTGAGCCTTTTGGTCACCCGGAACTTGATGAAATGCTTCGGAAATGGCTGAGCATGTATAGTTCATCATTAAAAATCCAAAACGACAAGCCATTTGTGATTTGGACCTCCCCATCTTATGGGTCAGGCGCTACGCGTAGAGCCAAACAATCTGTTTTGCAAGCCAAAAAAATTTCAAAATGACAAAATTTTCTCCGAATTTGCTCAAATTCGGAGTGAAGATCCTCTATCATGTGTTGTGCCCCGCCAATGAAGCCTCAACCAAAATTTGGAGTGGATCGGGCTTTTTCCGTCGCTTTAGTGCTTTGCTCAGACGCCTCTTTAGGATCTTCATTTTCACTTTGCAAACATGCATGCGAGCCCAATAGTGAGTTTTCATATCACAAACCATGTCTTTGTCCCTGTTTGCCTTCACCAAAAAATTCTCCAAATGAGTGTTTACCCGGATGAGCATTGATTCTCGATCAATAGGTGTCAAATCACTGGGTATCCTTCGGGCCAATTCCCGGTCTTCCCGGATCTTCCGCGGCTCATAAAGTGCATGCTCATCTTCCAGCTGTTTGTTGCACTATTCCAAGTAGTTGATCACCCATTTAGCCATCTGCAATTTCTTTTGCAGTGACACATTCTCGGCCCTTTGCTCTCGGATGATCTCCTTGATCTCCGAGTTAGGAGAGCTAGCATCAACATCAATGATACCCATGTCCTGGCCTCTTGAAGGACCCTCATCAAACATGGGTCTCTTGCCCCTATCCTGAATCTGTACCTATGCTGAAGATGGAGGCGAGACCCCTTCCACATGATGTGGAGATAATACTCGCTGTGCTGATGATGTCAACGAGACCCCTTCCACCCCGAGTGGAGATAGTACTCATCGTGCAGATGCAAATAAGACCCTGTGGCCTCTCTGATATGTCACATATACTGGAGCATCGACATGCTCGGTCTCAGGAATGTCAAACTACTGTGAAGGCCCTCCCTCATCATGAACTATCTTTGGAGGAGGTTGTAGCGTGGAAAAGTAATCACGGGAGATGAAATCCTCCCATGTAATACCCTGCTGTGCCAACTGATGCATCACTATGATTTTGATCAATGCATAGTGATATATGCTCCTATGTTGATGTGCTGGCTCTTCCTTTGTACTAAAGGCATGATCTTCTCTATGTTGCGACACATGAAAAACAGAATGTTCATCATATGTACCCTTGTGAAATGCATCAAAAAATAGACATGGTACGCATAGAGACGCGAGAATCTGCCCTCACAGCTGAAATACCGAATGATGAGTTTCATCAACAGTGCAAACTCATCTTTCAGGAATCTGAAAGGGAAAGTTGCGCTCAAGTGTCTAATATACCCGGGCTTGATATATGGCTCATAATAAAATCTGTCTAGCATCTGGCGTTTGCTTCATTCCTCCCCTACATTTGGTATCCCAGTGGCCTGAGCAATAGTTTCGGGTGACAAGGTGAAATTCACTCTAGCAAGGTTTACATGACCATCCTGTAAATTTAGAACAAATAAATGGACTAGTTCCCAATGATGCTGAGTTTGTGAGATCATCTCACAATATTGGAAACATGATTGGTGCCGAAAACAATCCATTGCAAGTGGGCAAGCTTGCAATTGAGCCAAACAAGTAGGCTCCTCCCTAACATGCTGTCCACTTTTGCCACCTTTGTGAGACCTCCATGGCACATTTGGCACATTTACCTCTGGTGTAGAATCACTATCATACTCCTGCTCATATACTGACTCGGTCTCTGACATGTTCTTTAAAAACAAGAGAGCTGGAATATATATATATGCTGATATACAACTGTGTGCAAAATTGACTGTAGACTGTTTCTTTTGCTCAAAAATGTTGTGACGAAGGGGACAAAAATGTAAAGGGGAATTCTTAGGAAAGGGAAAACATTAGGGAAATGGGGAACATGGAAATAAAACAAGGAATTTAGAGAAGGGAAGGGACATGGAAATCTTGGATTTTTAGGGTTTTGGAATGAGGTAGGGATCATGTGTTTGTAATAGAAGTGAGGGATTAGGATTTGAGGGAGGATGGTGTAGGGTTTATGAGGGAATTATTGGGGAAAATAATGGTGAATATAGGGGATGGGAAACAAAAGGAAGTAGGAAAAAATGATAACCTTGGTAACATTTATTTTTTAAAACCCTTCAGCAATTTTGGCATTCAAATTCTTACAACGATTTAATGGACAAAGGAGGGTTTTCCACTTGGTTTTCTAGGGAAAACATATCATAATCCTTTACATAAACCGTTCAAAACCAAGAATGAGCCATGGATATAAGCCTACCTATGAATTTATGCTTGAGAAGAGGCGTTTTAGTGTTTTTCCGGACCAAATTTGGGCTTAAACCCCAGTGCGCCGCCCTCCTCACCCAACGCGCCGCATGCCTCTGATCCGCCACGCGCATGCAAATTCTCACTGTGCTTGGTCGCCTGATGCACCGCGCGCCCCTGATGCGCCGCGCGCCCAACCTAATGCACCGCATGCCCTGGAAATGCTCCAATTTGCATACAAACTCACAAGATTCCTTTGGAACGATGCTCATCACTCTTGGAATGTGGAATGGGTTACAAATGATGTGAAATATGTTCATATAGACTCCTTTTTTATTTATGCTTGATCCATAACCCATTTTCTTATGTTTCGTCGTTAACACTTTTTCAAAATTAATAGACTCTGACCTTTTTGGTTTCCTCCTTAAAATTGGTTGAAATAATGATTTTCTTTGATAATTTTTTGCAGGGATAGCTGTGATATGCTCTGGCAAAGGAGACCAAGGCTGCACTTGGAAGTTTCAAGGATTGAAGTTTTTTAAAAAATTTTACAAAAATGAGACAATGACTTATCTTCAAAACAGAGTTTTGAAGAGAAGTCATACTTTATCTGTACAATGATGAAAATTATTGAAGTGATTATCTATCAAAGGCATCCCTATGGCGTGTTGGTCTTCTAAGAATTTTCAAAACACAATTGACTCAACCCTAGACCTAAGACCTAAAAATTTAAAACATGATTGTAAATGAAATTTGAAGCTTAATGACTAAACCTGAACCAGCAGTGCCATGCACGAGGGGAATGAATGACACAAACCATTCCGTTAGAGTTATGGCATGCCTAACGAAATGCAACTAATTAAAACTGATGGGACACCTAATCATGAAATGCAAAAAGAGCTTTGATCTCTAATGGAGGGATAACTAGACCGACTCTAACATTGGCTCCAATGGGGATGGTAGCTCCTTGGAGATGCCAAGAACCGCAGATCTCTGTAAGAACTAGACAGTGCCTTCATCCATTGGGCGATGGAGTCATTATTCCAACATAAAATCTTGAGAATTTGACTAAAAAACCAAAAACCGCTTTGACCAAACTAGACTCGAAACTAAAAGATTTAGACAACTGACTTGACAAACTTAAACATAACTAACCTCCATTTTCAGAATTATAGCCTTCACCTCGGACCCGAGACTGAAGATGATAAGTTAGTTTACATGTGCAAATAGAACAAAAATAAAATGATATGTACAATGATGATGAAATGAGCAGAAAATACTCAGAAGTAGTATCTCTTTAATAGCCGACCATTAATCAGCCCTCCAGGACATTCATCTCCATTCATTTCTTTGAGAAGGAAAGCGTTTTGGCCACGATATGCTGCAATCTTGTAAGGACCCTTCCATAAATTTTCAAATTTGCCATGCTTTCCCTTGTCTTCATGTCGAGCATCCCACCTCAAAACTACCTCATCTAGCTGAAATGTGTCCGCCTTTGCTTTCCGGTCATAAATATTTTTGATGCGCTCCTACAACTTGCAAGTGTTTTGAAATACCTCCTCCCATGTCTGTTGTAAATGAATCATATGATTAATCCTTATATGCATAGGATCTTCCTCACTACCAGTTTCTTGAAGCAATTTGACTACCAGGACAACGAGCGAAGTAGGAAAAACCGTATCTGTTCCGTACACCAACTCGAACGGAGACATGCCAATAGACTTTTTCTGACTCACCCTATCAGCCCATAGTACACTTATCAACTTCTTGTGCCAGTCCTTTTTATTGATTTCCAACAATTTCTTAATGATATTGACCAGAGATTTATTAGATGACTCCGCCAATCTGTTTCCTTGAGGGTGGTATGCGATTGAATGTCCCAAGCCAATATTGTACTTATAGCAAAACTCAACCATCCTTTTTTACTTAAACGATGCTACATTATCTGTGATTAACTTACTTGGACATCCAAAACATGACAAAATGTTGGTTTCAAGAAAAGAAATAATTACCGCATCCGTAGCTTGTCTAGTAGGAATCACTTCAATCCATTTTTTGAAGTAGTCTGTGGCTTTCAATATCCATCGATGCTGTCCTGATGATGCCGGATGAATTTCCCCGATGAAATCCAATCCCCACTGCTGAAAAGGTGAGCTGACTTCAATTGGTTTGAGAGGGAAAGGCTGGAGTTTCTGCTTCCCTTCAAAAATTTGGCATTCATGACAATTTTTGATAGCCTTATATACATCTGAAAATAATGAAGGCCAATAATATCCTACCCTTAGAATCTTGTTTGTTGTGGTCTTCAAAAATATATGACCTCCACATTCCCCTCTATGAAAGTCTTCCACAACTCTTTTGGCTTCTTTCTCTACCAAACAATTCAACAACATTCCACCTGGGTCTTTCCAAAACAATGCTGAATCTAGTATGCAAAATTTTGCAGCTTTCAATTTCAATGTTCTACTTTTGTTTCTAGGAATTCCGGGAGGTGAAGACAAATGCTGAAGTACATATAAAATGTTAGCGTACCAAGGAGAGGAAAGAAACATTTCAGATACCTGAACGGATGAATTCTCCTCATCTTCGTTGGACATGGCAGCAATCAAGTTTATGTCTAGAACTTGTGAATTCGTTTCAGCCATTAACTTGGCGAGTCCTTGACCTTTGATTAGCTTGGTGGGTTTAATCTCTACATCATACTATAACAACGCAGCAATCCACTTACCCCGTCTGCCTTCTGGATCTGCCTGTACTAAAATATCTTTAACTGTTGCATTAGGAACATAAGCTAGAATATGGGAATGCAATATATACACACGGAAATCATTCAAGGCCTTTACAAGTGCAAGTACTTGCTTCTTAATGATGTTATATTTCAATGCTCCATCTCTTATAATCTGACTGAAAAAAGCAATGGGCTTTTCAGCACCTTCCCTCTTCTGCATTAATATAGCTTCCAATGTGTGCTCAGAAGCAAATGAGAACAAAATAAAATCCTGCGTGTAGTCTGGTCTGATCAAAATAGGAGCCGAAGAAAGAGCTAACTTCACTAAATTGAATGACCTTACTGCCTCTTCGGTCCACTTTACCTGACCATCCTTTTTTAGCATGCTCATGATTTCTCTAAGATGTTCTGCTAGATTTGGAATGAAACGACGTAGAAAATTTAGTTTACCATTAAAGGACTGTATTTCCTTCTTGTTCTGAGGCTGTTCAATTTGTGGAATGGATTCAACACGTGTAGGGTCAACATGGATGCCATCTTTAGATATGATGTGGCCAAGAAGTTTACCACTCATCCATGGCAAAAAGACTCTTTTTCGGATTCAGCGAAATGCCATATTTTCTGCACTTTTGGAAGACAATTTTCAAATGATACAAATGTTCTTCATCAGAATTTGAAAACACAGTTAAGTCATCAAGATAAACAACTAAAAATACATCTTTCTCATTGGCAAAAGCCATGTCCATTGCACGCTGAAAGGTAGCTCCTGCATTTTTCAAACCAAACGACATCTTTGCATAATGAAACGTTCCCCATGGAGTGGTGAATGCGGTTTTGTCACGATCATCTTCATGCATTAAAATCTGATTGTATCCTAAATAGACGTCGAGTAGTGACATCCTTGATGCTCCAAGTACTCGCTGCAATATATGGTCCATTTTGGGTAGCGGATAATTGTCTTTTAAGGACACCTTATTCAAATTTCTGAAGTCAATACATAAACGGATCTCACCTGTTTTCTTTCTTACGGGCACCAAGTTTGATATCCAATCTGAAAGTCAGATAGGCACAATTATTCCTGACTTATACAATCTATTTACCTCTTTTTCAATTGATGGTAGCAACTTAGGATTGATTCTCCTCAGCTTTTGACGAAAAGGCTTCTGATTTGACTTATTAGGAATAGTATGTTGAATGATATTTGTGTCATATGTTTTTAAATCTGAGTAATCCCATGCAAAAACATCAGAAAATAAAGACAACAATTTCACATATTTTTCTTTTACCTTTGGTAACAATGACTTTGATAGCTTTACCCTCTTGGGATTCTCAGTTGTCCCAATGTTTCCCTCTTCAACACCTTTTTCAGTTGGTCTCAATGTCGGTTTGCGGGCCACATCGTCTTGGTCAAACAACTCCTCTAAAGGAATCAATCCCTTAGGAATAATGTTATCTTTAAGTTGTACCACTTCCATTTGATTTACTTATATATTATCACTACCATCATCATGTTCTGTATCTATGGAGGTATCTTTGAACTTACCCTTATTTTGCAGAAACTAATTAATCTCTTCATCATCTTGAAAGACTTGCGAACATCACTAATTGTCTGGAATGGTGGGACGATGTTTCACATGAATCTCAAACTTGTTGCTAGAATTCATCAGAATTTTCAAATTGCTTGCTGCCTTAGCAAGTCCATTAGCAACACCATTTTGTATGCGAGGCACACATGTCAAGGTGTGATCAGAAAACAACTTTAAAATATCTAAGACTGCATTTCGATATGCCCTCATGTGAGGATGCTTGGCTTGAAACTCACCCTTAACTTGCTTTATCACCAACTCGGAATCACCATAGACTGCAATCTTCTTCGCTTTCAGCTTTCTAAGAATCTTAAGGCCAGCAATGAGAGCCTCATATTCCACTTCATTATTAGAACAATCAAATGCTAGTTTATAGGAACACACTCTCACCTTACTTGGAACTTTGTCTTGAGTGGAAAAGGGACTTCGAATCCACACACCAATACCATCACCATCGCTACCTATTGCGCCATCAAAATCCATGGTCCAAAGACCATCTTCATCTTCTTCCAAGTGTTGAAATTGCGTTAACTCTGTTTTTTCTGTTTGCTGCCCATTATCTTCAGCTGTTTGCTCCATAGTAGCTTACTTTTCTCCTCTTTATTTTTGCAGAGCTTCTCTAAAATTCTTAGTGATCTCTGGTATATCTTCCACCTAAACTAACTAAATATCTAGATCATTAAAACTATTAGCAAATAAAACAAATGACTCCAAACGTGTATGTACATAATTTACAGGACGATTGATTGGCTTCTCTTTGCTGCTTATCATGTATTTCATATTTTGCTCTCGATATAAATTTCTCATTTGACCGAAGACTGGAATTGTAGCATAAGAAAAGTCTAACTGTAGAGTACCCTTCAACTCAGTCCCCCAATATCTTGAAAGTAGCATACCAAAACGTGGAGGAATGTCCGCCACAACCACATCCATCAAGACATTCTTCGCTCGAATTTGGTCTAAGCTAACAACCAAATATTTGATGAGCCTGATACATCTCACACGGCTGGAATCAAATGAATACAAATCATGATATTTCCTTGTAATGTCTAACCCCAACTTCTCCATGCTCGCCTTTGTCATCAAATTGTGCGAGGCATCCAAATCGAACATAGCATTGTGCAAAACATATTCATGCAATCTCAAACTGATATAAAAGGGAGGAACATCACTATCAGGGGACTCACCATCCAATGCTGGCCCAAAAATCAATTCTGGCTGATCATATTCAACGTTCACCGTGTCAAACATGGGATCAAAATTCAGAATTTTAGAGACTTGACCTCGGTAGCTACTGTTTTTCATGATTTCAATCAAAGGAATAGATACTTTTAATTTGGAAATTTCATTTTCCAAACTGAATGCTGAAACCTTTTCGACTTCTTTGACTGGAACTTCTTTCTTATCCTTGATTATAATTGCCTGATTTGTCCTTTCTGCTGATGATATTTTGCTAGTTGTGGGATCAATTGTCTCCTTTCATTTCTTCTGTGGAATCGGTGAATCCGTCTTTGGTGCTGTAGCTTCTTTTCTTTTCTGAATTGGATTGATGGGCACATCTCGGTTTCTCAATGAATACTGCTTTTGTTGAGTGGACAAGGCATTCAAATATCCTCTTTGGTAATCATCTAAATCTGCATCATTAGCTAAGATAAAATCTTCATCTTGCTGGGCGCCAGAACTTTATCCATACTCTTCTTCTTTAGTGATGTAAATGGGCAGATCATCAGGAGTAAAGAAGTGATTTTGTTCCCCCACTACATCAGCATTGTCATCTGAATCTTGACTCACAAAATTCAACAAAAGAGGAGTCTTGATCTGTTGCTGGGATGCCAGCTCTTGTGCTCTTTGTACACGCTGCTCAATTCTGAACTGAGGTTGTTGCTGGCCACTGTAATTTGGATTACGAATCTGTGGTTCTGATTTGTCAAGTTTCATTCTTTTGAACATTTTTTCCATCTCACGAAACCAAGGCAATTCTGATGTAGACTCTTCCTTTATAATCACTCTTTTCTCTTCTTTCAACCGTGCTCTCTTGTCATTCAGATCTGCCTCAACATTAACAACAATCTTTTGCATATCTTCTAAAGTAGGCGGATCTCTATCCCGTAATGAATAAGCCATCTTCGGATCAAAACCATCCGGGAATTTAAGAAGAGATGATTTTCTAGATGGTCTTAAATCATCCGGAATAGCATTATAAACTGTATTGAACTGGATAATGTAGTCTTGGACAGACTCACCATGATTACATTTGATATTATTGTACTCGGCATTAATCTAAAGCCGATCTTTTCTAAGTTCCCAACGATCTAGAAACTGTTTATGAAGTTCAACCAATGTAGGTATACTTCTGGCTCCCAAGCCTCTGAACCATTTTCTTACCTCTCCTCCGAATGTTTGCACAAACAATCGCATAGTTACATCCTCTTCATCAATCTCATATAAATCACAAAAATTTTCCATTTGTCTATGTGTTGCTGAGTGGAAACACTTTGAGGAGTGCCATCAAATAAAGGAATCTTACTCTGATGATCCGCGAGAATATCATGCAATTCTTGAGGTAAAGCAAGAGGTGCGAAACGAGCAGCCATTACTCTAGGTGGATTTAGTCTAGGGGTTGTTGGTGGAGTGGGTGTAGTTGTTGTATGAGGAGTATGCAGAGGTGTATGAGGAGGAGAAGCGATGTGGGATGAAGGAGGGGAATTGGTTGCAAATTCTGAATAAGTAATTATAGGCTGCACAGGAATGGTGGGAATGAAAGGTGATTCAATAGGAATTCTAGAGGTGGATGCCGTGACAGTAGATCCAATATTTCCAGATACAGCTTCTAAGAAATCCACAATATTTGCAGCTTGGATGTCGGTCTGAAGGTGCCTCAAGATAAAATTTTCAATTAATTTATTGCTCTTTTCAAATTCAAGAGCTGCAGCAAAATCAGGATTTGGAACTATAGAATCAAGAGTGTTTTCAGACTTGGTTTTAAACAATGACAATTCAAACTTTCATCAAAAGCAAGTTCTTCAAGGTATTCAAAAATTGCAGAACATGAATGAGATTTAACCACGAGAGTCACTGAGCTTTCTTGACGAAGGATTTTTCGAATCAAGTTTGGATTTTCGTAAATAGGAGGTGGATTCGGATCTGGACTAGCTCTTGTATGTCTTTTTGAAGCCAGTGTGTTTATCAGAAGATCAAAAGAATTAAAATAGTTCAGCCAATCGTTTTCTAGACTCAATCATCCAAAGGTCTAGAACGAACAAAAGTACTAGGATGATTTGCAAATCAAGTTTTCACAAGCTAAGCAGAGATCGACTGAAGCAGCATTTATCTACTTCTGCTTATGCATAGCAAGAGCGTTTCGAAAGCTACCTAGCGTGACTTCAGACTCCGTCTAAGACTTGTAAAACAAACTCATCAGCAAGCAAACCATTGAGATTTCTTCCCCAGTGGAGTCGCCGCTATGTTAGCGCTTAAATCTACCTTAGGCTGAAATAAGGTAAGACTCAAGGCTACATCAAACCACGCTCGGCCTCGTAGCTAGCCCTACAAGCACAGGAGAGGGCTCTCTCTGGGTCAATCTCGGAAAAATATAATCAATGAGGTCGAGATGACTAAATTGATGACTAATTTTAGGCTAGGTATGAAGTATAAGGACTTTGAGATTGATTTTTGAGGTTTTGTTGAATTTCAAGGGAAAGGCAATTTTGGGTGCGGGGATGAGACACAGCTTTTGCAGAGGTCTACTTGGGGCAAGATAGGCGATTTTTTTGATGCCTTTAAAGTGATTGAATGGATATATTTTGATTGGTGAGAGGTTAAGAAGAGCAATAAACTTTCAAGGATTCTCCCTAAACATATGAAAACATGGAAAATTAAACAAATTTAAAGGCAGAGCATAGCAAATTTATGGATTCTACCTTAACACTTCATTTGCTCAATTGCAGAAGATTAAAGAAGGAAAGCGGTACACATACACAACTTACAAGTACTAAAAGAAACACACCATCAACACATAAAGCCACATGAATCCCAAATAATGCTGCAAAACCCTGGTCTTTCCTTTGCCAAAAATGCAGATAAGATATGTACAATAGAGTGTCAAGCTATTCCCAAGAGTCCAACCCTGAAAATGACTAAGAAAATACATAATATAGGAAATCCAACACATTCCCTTGCATCTAGGGGTTGATCTCATCATCCTAGGAGCTGTTTCAACAATTTCTAAACAAAACACTACAATCTAGGCAGTCAAAACAACTTGCCTCTATAAGCTAGGAAACCAATTCATTCATTAAATTTTTGCTATTTTATGAATGAATCATCTAGAATAGGTAAATAAGTTTCAAATCAACATAATGTTCCATTAATTACATCACGAAGGGTGAAAAATCGCATCACAAGTCAAAACTGGTCAAACTGGCTTCATTCGCTGAGCTGAGGATGAAAACTGTGCCAAAAAACACTGTGCGCCGCGCGCCTAAGCCTTGCGTACCATGCGCCTTTCCACCTGATTTTGGGGCACTTCCCAGCATCCAAATTGAGCTCAGGTTGGCTTTTTGTAAAGCCCTGGATGTCTACTTTCTAATCCAAGTGGAATTTTCCAATTTGGTGTCCATTTGACCCTCCAAAAGTGCATTCTCCCAGAAGTACTTCCTACTGGTGCAAAAACTAGCAGAAAGGTGATTTTCATGATGTTTTTGAGCCTCTTGGTCACCCAGAACTTGATGAAATGCTTTTTCAATGGCTGAGCATGTATAATTAATCATGAAAAATCCAAAATTACAAGCCATTTGTGATTTGGACCTCCCCATCTTATGGGTCGCATGTTGCGCGCTACGCATAGAGCCAAAAAACCTGTTTTGCAAGCCAAAAAATTTCAAAATGAAAAAATTTTCTCCAAATTTTCTCAAATTTGGAGTGAAGACCCTCTATCATGTGTTCTACCCCACCAATCAAGCCTCGGCCAAAATTTGGAGTGGATCGGGCTTTTTCCGTTGCTTTAGCGCTTTGCTCAAACGCCTCTTTAGGATCTTCATTTTCGCTTTGCAAACATGCATGTGAGCCCAATAGTGAGTTTTCATATGACGAAGCATGTCTTTCTCCCTATTTTCCTTCACCAACAACTTCTCCAAATGAGTGTTTACCTGGATGAGCATTGATTCTCGATCAATAGGTGTCAAATCAGCGGGTCTCCTTCGGGCCAATTCCCGGTCTTCCCGGATCTTCCGCAGCTCATAAAGTGCATGCTCATCTTCCAGCTGTTTGTTGCGCTGCTCCAAGCAGTTGATCATCCATTTATCCATCTGAAATTTCTTTTGCAGCGACTCATTCTTGGCCCTTTGCTCTCGGATGATCTCCTTGAGCTCCGAGTTAGGAGAGATAGCATCAACATCAATGATACCCATGTCCTCACCTCCTGAAGGACCCTCATCAAACATGGGTCTCTTGCCCCTATCCTGAATTTGTACCTATGTTGAAGATGAAGGCAAGACCCCTTCCACATGATGTGGAGATAATACTCGCTGTGCTGATGATGTCAACGAGACCCCTTCCACCCCGAGTGGAGATAGTACTCATCGTGCAGATGCAAATAAGGCCCTGTGGCCTCTCTGATATGTCACATATACTGGAGCATCGACATGCTCGGGCTCAGGAATGTCAAAATACTGTGAGGGCCCTCCCTCATCATGAACTATCTCTGGAGGAGGTTGTAGCGCGGAAAAGTAATCACGGGAGATGAAATCCTCCCAGGTAATACACTGCTGTGCCAACTGATGCATCACTATGATTTTGATCAATGCATAATGATATATGCTCCTATGCTGATGTGTTGGGCTCTTCCTTTGTACTAAAGGCACCATCCTCTCTATGTTGCGACACATGAAAAACGGAATGTTCATCATACGGACCCTTGTGAAATGCATCAACAAACAGACATGGTATGCATAGAGACGTGAGAATCTTCCCTCACAGCTGAAATACCGAATGATGAGTTTCATCAACGGTGCAAACTCATCTTTCATGAATCTGAAAGGAAACGTTGCGCTCAAGTTTCTGATATACCCGGGCTTGATATATGGCTCATAGTAAAATCTCTCTAGCATCTGGCGTTTTCTCCATTCCTCCCCTACATTTGGTATCCCAGTGGCCTGAGCAATAGTTTCGGGTGACAAGGTGAAATTCACTCCAGCAAGGTTTACATGACCATCCTGTAAATTTAGAACAAATAAATGGACTAGTTCCCGATGATGCTGAGTTTGTGAGATCATCTCACAATATTGGAAACATGATTGGTGCCGAAAACAATCCATTGCATGTGGGCAAGCTTGCAATTGAGCCAAAGAAGTAGGCTCCTCCCTAACATGCTATCCACTTTTGCCACCTTTGTGATACCTTCATGGCACATTTGGCACATTTACCTCTGGTGTAGAATCACTATCATACTCCTGCTCATATACTAACTCGGTCTCTGACATGTTCTTTAAAAACAAGATAGCTGGAATATATATATGCTGATATACAATTGTGTGCAAAATTGACTGTATACTATTTCTTTTGCTCAAAAATGCTGTGACCAAGCGGACACAAATGTACAAGGGAATTGCTAGGAAAGCGAAAACATTAGGGAAATGGGGAACATGGAAATAAAATAAGGAATTTAGAGAAGGGAAGGGACATGGAAATCTTGGATTTTTAGGGTTTTGGAATGAGGTAGGGATCATGTGTTTGTAATAGAAGTGAGGGAGGATGGTGTAGGGTTTATGAGGGAATTATTGGGGAAAATAATGGTGAATATAGGGGATGGGAAACAAAAGGAAGTAGGAAAAAATGATAACCTTGGTAACATTTATTTTTTAAAACCCTTCAACAATTTTGGCATTCAAATTCTTACAACAATTTAATGGACAAAGGAGGGTTTTTCCACTTGGTTTTCTAGGGCAAACATATCATAATCCTTTACATAAACCATTCAAAACCAAGAATAAGCCATGGATATAAGCCTACCTGTGAATTTATGCTTTAGAGGAGGTGTTTTAGTGTTTTTCCGGACCAAATTTAGGCTTAAACCCCAGTGCGCCGCGCGCCTCACCCAACGCGTCGCGTGGCTCTGATGCACTGCGCGCGTGCAAATTCTCACTGTGCTTGGTCGCCTGATGCGCCGCGCGCCCCTGATGTGCCATGCGCCCAACCTAATGTGCCGCGCGCCCAACCTGATGCGCCGCGTGCCCCTGATGTGCCGCGCGCCCAACCTGATGCGCCGCGTGCCCCTGATGTGCCGCGCGCCCAACCTGATGCGCCGCGCGCCCTGGAAATGCTCCAATTTGCATACAAATTCACAAGATTGGCTTGGAATGATGCTCTTCACTCTTGAAATGTGGAATGGGTTACAAATGATGTGAAATATCTTCATATAGACTCTTTTTTGATTTATTCTTGATCCATAACCCATTTTCTTATGTTTTGTTGTTGACACTTTTTCAAAATTAATAGACTCTAACCTTTTTGGTTTCCTCCTTAAAATTGGTTGAAATAATGATTTTTTTTATAATTTTTTGCAGGGATGGCTGTGATATGCTCTGCCAAAGGAGACCAAGGATGTGCTTGGAAGTTTCAAGGATTGAAGTTTTTTAAATTTTTTTACAAAAATGAGAGGATGACTTATCTTCAAAACAGAGTTTTGAAGAGAAGTCATACTTTATTTGTACAATGGTGAAAATTATTGAAGTGATTATCTATCAAAGACATCCCTCTGGCCTGCTGGTCTTCTAAGACTTTTCAAAACAAAATTGACTCAACCCTAGACCCAAGACCTAAAAATTTAAAACATGATTGTAAATGACATTTGAAGCTTAATGACTAAACCTGAACTAGCAGTGCCATGCACGAGGGCAATGAATGACACGAACCATTCCATCAGATTTATGGCATGCCTAACGAAATGCAACTGATTAAAACTAATGGGACACCTAATCATGAAATTCAAAAAGAGCTTTGATCTCTGATGGAGGGATAACTAGACCGACTCTAACACAAGCCATTGTCTTCTAATACAACCTCCATTCTATCTTTCCATGCCATGTAATTTGAGCTACCTTCCAAGGCATACTCATGTCTCAAGCCATAGAATTCCATTGGCCAACATTGAAGTATGATATGAATTCGATTTACACCAGCAACCCCGTACTTCAAACTTCAAATTCTCTTCTCAGTATACTATTCACAACTCCGATACCATGTAGATAATTTCTACAAATCTACCTTGGATACCATGTAGAAAATCTGATGGTAGGTTAACCCGATAATGCAATATAAATCAAAGAAGAATATTATAACCTACTTCTACTATTAATTTGTGGAAGCTTAAATATCAAGCTGAACAATATAACCAAAAGAAGAAGAATCAATGGCACAATACACATGAAAATACTTTGGGAAAGCCTCAACTAAAAACCCCACACTATTGTATTATGATACATGGTGGAAATACATAGGAATTATACAAAGCCTTAGCTCTCACAGATAGCTAACTCTTAGTACAATCCTCACAAATGCTCACTGGCAATATTGGCTTCTCTCCAGCATTCCTCTCTACCCTCCAAGCTCCTCTTTCTTTGTGTTGTTCCTTGTGGATTATTTCCTATTACCAAGTGGATCATCTACCTTCAAAACTACGCAATCCTCAAGGATATATCCTTGAATACACGCATGAGCTTTCTCCATGAGAAAACACATGCAACTAATAGTACACTATCCTTGAACATTAATCTCAACTGGGTATTTCTCATAATAGACATTCATGAGTTTCTGATGACGGAATCTTTAGTTAACTGGAGTAGCACTAATTGAGTGCATTAATGCGTCAACTGACTGTTAACTCACTATTAGTTCCTCAAACAGTTTGGAGCTAATTTAACTAGAATCAACTCAGTAAAACGAGTTAACTAAATACAACTCAAATATAACTCAATCTTATCTCCTTAATTTAAGGGATAACTCTTACATGTCTTCAAAAAGAATTCTAACTTAAATTTATCCAACTAATTAATCTAAAATAAATTTATTAATTATTTCCAAGTAACTATGTTATGAAACCAACTTAAGAAAAGATAGAAAAAATAGATCAATGCCTTAGAATTCAGCCTCTTCGAGGGGGTAACCTCCTTTACATTAAATAAATGAACAATTCTTGGATGATTCAAATGATAAAACCTCATTTCTATATATAGGAGTCTAAGGAGTCACAATATAACCCAGCCGACCTAACAATAATAATATAAAGCCACAAAAATAATAATAGAGGGATTCTATGGGGCACAGTAATAACAATATCGAGAAAATAGGGGGACAACAATATTAATAAGGGGTACAACTACAATAGTAATGGGGTAACCACTAGTATTATAGGGACCCAACATGCCCCTGTCCTTCAAAAAAGTGTTGTCCTAAAGGCTTGAGTAGTTTTGGATGCTTATGTATAAAATTCTCATCCTCCCATGTGGAATCTTCTGCAGATAAGTTCTTCCACTTGATAAGATACTCTGAAATTGATCGATTTCATAGCTGTCGAGTTCTTGTTTCTGTGACTGCTTGTGGTTCCAATATAATTTTTCCTTCCTCGTCAAGTTCTGGCAATATTGTTTGAACTGGGAGCTTATCGCCTATAACCTTCTTTATACATGAAACATGGAAAATTGGGTGCAATCGAGAAGCTACAGGAAGCTCTAATTTGTATGCCGTAGTACCAATATTTTGCAACACCTTGTACAGACCATAATACTTTGGTGATAATTTATTATCCTTCTCAGCTTGCTTGAGGGACATTTTCTTATATGGTTGTAGCCTTAAGAAGACTCAATCATGTACATCAAAACTTCTTTCACTGTGATGTTGATCTTCCTGTTGTTTCATTCTATTATGTGCCAACACGAGGTTATCCTTTAAGAGTTTGAGGACTTGTTGTTGATGTTTTATGTGATTTTCCACTGCCTGAACCTTAGAATTTTCTGTTAAATATGATGTGATGGATGGTGGTTGATACCCATAAAGTGCCATAAATGGGGTCATTTTTGTTGTTGTATGGAAGGAAGTGTTATACCACCATTCAACCAAAGGCAACCATTTGACCCATTGTGTCTGTTTATCAGATACAAAGCAACGAAGATATCCTTCCAAACATCTTTTTACTATCTTAGTTTGCTCATCTGATTGAGGATGATAAGATGAGCTATGAGCTAACTGAGTACCAAGACAAGAAAATAATTCTGTCCAAAAATTTCCAGTGAAAATGGGATCTCTGTCACTTGCAATAATCTTTGGGTTTCCATGTAGCTTTTGAATTGTTTCCATAAATGCAGTAGAAATTGTATTGGCTTTAAATGGATGTGATAATGCATAAAAGTGTGCATTCTTGGTAAGTTTGTCAACTACCACCATGATGACACTCTTTCCCTCAGACTTGGGTAAACCTGTGATAAAATCCATTGAAACCTCCTCCCAACGTTGGCTTGGAATGGATAAAGGTTGTATTAGACCCGGTGTCTTAATTGTTTCAACTTTATTTTGTTGGCAAACCAAACATTCCGCCACAAACTTTTGAATATCTGATTTAAGGCCATCCCAAAAAAATTCCCTCTTAATCTTGTGGTATGTTTTTAAAAATCTGAGTGCCCTCCTAAGGGAGAAGTGTGCAATTCCATAAGAATCTTTTGTTTGAGTTGGGAATTCTTACAGAGGTATAAGCGATCTTTGTTCCATAACGAATCATTTTTACAGCTAAATGTATCAGATGTATTGGAATCGCGTTGTAACATTCGAATAAGTGCCCATACTTCTTCATCATTCTTCCATCCACTTTCTTCGTTTATCCAATCTGGTTGGATAATAGCAATGGCGCACAACAATGCTTACACATCCTCATCCTTTCTTGAGAGTGCATCTACTACCACATTTTGCTTCCCTTCTTTGTAGATGATTTCAAAGTCATAACCCAACATCTTTGTGAGCCACTTTTGTTGCTCTTCAGAGGATAATCTTTGTTTTAAAAAGTAATTAAGGCTATCATTATCCATTTTACCTTGAAGTGTCTTCCCATTAGTTAGGGTCGCCATTTCTTAAGTGCATGTAGTATTGCCAACATTTCCTTCTCATAAATAGCTTTGTGTAAAAACTTTCCCTTGATTGGATGACTTTCAAAAGCAATTGGTCTTTCATCTTGCATTAAAACAACACCAATTCCATTTCCTGAAGAATCACATTCCACAATAAAGGTTTTTGTGAAGTCTGGTGTAGCTAAGACCGGTGCTTGGCACATTGCCTCTTTAAGATGTTCAAAGGCCTTTGTTGCTTCCGGAGTCCATGAAAATGCATCTTTCTTCAATAATGGTGTTAGAGGTGCTACTATTCTCCCATAATTCTTAACAAACTTGCGATAATACCCTGTCAACCCAAGAAATCCTCGCAGATGCTTTATGGATGTGGGAATTTTCCATTCCTTAATGGTTTTAATTTTGCTAGGGTCTAC
>APFE031321599.1:151460-189943 GCA_000404065.3 Pinus taeda
GCAGAGAAAGAACTTTGACTTGGTTGAATTATACCAGCCTCCAGCATTTCTGCAACCATACGTTCAATTTCACTCTTCTGGGCATAGGAATATCTGTACGGCCTGATGTTTGGAGGAACACTTCCTGGAATCAGATGAATAGCATGATCATGATCACGAATAGGTGGGAGACCTTGGGAGTCTCAAATACCTTGGAATGATTGTCCAAGACTATTTGGAGATCTGGAGAAATAGATGATTCCAATGTGGAAACATCTAGCGAACATAATTATGCAATTACACCTTTTTGTTCCTTTTTTAGAAGCTTTTTCATACCATTAGAGCTGATTTTCTTTCCCGGTTTCCCTGCAATACCTCTTAATACAACTTCCTTTCCTTCCATAGAAAATTTCATGAAAAGTTCTTGAAAATTAAAAGCTATTGTACCCAAGGATTGTAGCCATTGGACTCCTAATACAACATCAACACCTCCCATTGGAATGGAAAGCATTGGGCTAGTCAATACATATTCTCCTATGGATAGCTTGATATTATGGCACTTTCCGGAGCAATTTTTTGTTCCTCCATTTGCAACAATCACTTGATGCTCTGGTGCTGGATATAATATGCAATTCAATTCTTTTGCTGCCTTACAATGAATAAAACTGTGAGTACTTCCTGAATCAATCAACACTATTACCTTTTTCTTCTTGATTTATCCTTCTATCTTGATGGTTTGAGGAGTGGTAATTCCTGCCAATGCATTACAAGATATGGTCGGATTCATTTGTTCTTCATCTAGGCTTTGTTCCTGGTGTATATCCTCTTTGTTTGACCTTTCTTGCTCCTTTTCTTCTTCCTCTTCACAATCTATGTAGAATAATTTCTTCTCAACACACTTATGACCTTTAGTGTATTTGCTATCACAACTGTAACAAAGCCCTTTTGCTACTTTTTCTTCCAATTGTTGTGGTGTCAACCTTATAAGTTGTGGAAGACTAGCGGTAGCAACACTTCCGTCTTTATAGATGTGAGTGGTATGCTTCCTGGTTGCGATAATTTTGCTTTCCATTTTTCTTGCTAACCTGAATGCCTTCTCTAATGAATCAGGTTCCCAAAGGCGAACATCATGTTGGATATTATCCTTTAAAGACCCTATGAACACATCAATCCTATGCTCCTCTGGAATATCTTTTACCCTTATGTTCAATTTTGGAACTCCTCAATGTGCTCCATTATTGAACCCTTTTGTTTGAGACTTATCAATTGGCTAAAAAAAGTGTTGCTTTTTGTATCCTCATAATATGCTAACAATTCTTCTGTAAAAATTTCCCAAGTGATAAATTGTTTACAAGAGCAAAGCCATTGATACCATACAAACTGATCTGGTTCCAAATATAAAGTTGCCATACATATCTTTGGTGTGTTTTGCACATTATTGACATCGAAAAATTGCTCCATCTGTAATATCCATGTTGCGGGATCCTTGCCATCAAACTTCCTCATATCAGTTTCTGGAATATGGTGGGTCTTTGATCCAACAATAGAGTCTATGGAATCATGATTAACATTTCTTTTGTTCTCATCATGAGTTTCTTTTACTATCCTTTCACCCTTAGTGACCCTTTCTTGTAGCAACTTATTCATATTTATCTTCAATTCTTCCATGTCTGTTTTCAAATCTATCTTCAAATAATCCATCTTAGCTTTCACGTCATTCATCTTAGCTTCTACACCTTTCTTTAAATAATCCATCTTTGTTTCTGTTCCTTTTTGTGCAAGTGACACTTTTTGCACTTGGTCTCGTAATTTTGATATATCATGTTGCATTTCTTCCTCTTCTTCATGAGTCATGCTAGAGCTTTTAGGTCGCCTACTAGGTGTTTCCATTTTCTTTCTTCGGGGCATCAATTACTGATAATAATGCTTCACCATGCCCTTTGAATTCCTTCAAAATAATTTTTCAAACCAAGCTTAAGCAAAAATTAAAAAAAATACACACCTTTTTTCACTTTGTAGAAGCTCGATCTTGCCTCTGATGTATCTCTATAATTTTGGATCATCCAGTTCTGAAATTGTGACATGCGGTAGCCCTCTGTGTCCTCTTTCCAATGCCACCAGTATGACCCCAATTGGATTCTCCAATGAAGAGTTATGCCAAATCTCCCACAATGATTTGTTTATAGACTAATTCAGTAGAGTGAATTTGTATGATGTGCCACGTGTCCCTGTTTTGACCTTTGGCTCTGAAAAATATATACAAGAAACTACAGTTTGTCCTCTTTCTGTAACTTCTTACGAAATTTCAATCTGATGCTCGGAGAGAGATTTATGACGATTTTCCCTAGTTCATATCTCCGAAAATATAGCGCAAAAAGCTCTGAAATTTGGATCTGAGATTCAGTGCGATGTCTTCTCAAATGTATTTTTTTTTAGCTTCTAAAACGTAGAAGGAAAAAAGTTATAGCAAAAATGCCACGATGACCTGTTTGAAGCAGCGAAACCCTAGAATCCAAAGCTCTGATACCAAATTTTATGAAACCAGCTCAAGAAAAGATAGAAAAGATAGATCAACGCCTTAGAATTCAGCCTTTCAAGGGGGCAACCTCCTTTACTTACATAAATGAACAATTCTTGATGATTCAAATGATTAAACCCTCCTTTCTATATATAGGAGTCTAGGAGTCACAATATAACCCAGTCGACCTAACATAATAATTATAAAGCCACAAAAATAAACAAATAGAGGGATTCTATGGGGCACAGTAATAACAATATGGGGACAATAGGGGCACAACAATATTAATAAGGGGTACAACTACAATAGTAATGGGGTAATCACTAGTATTATAGGGATCCAACAAACTATTAAGACTAAATTCGATTTTAATTCACAATTTAGTTCAAGGAAAAATTATATTGTAATATTCATGTTGCCATATTTCAACGTTCATGCATTTCTTCCCACTTCCCCAAGTTACTACATGAAAGTCCTGTAATGCTACAAGATAGCCCAGATTTGATTTAGAAAAACATATATTGAAGAATTTTTCTACATATAAGTTGAGGATAATGATCAGAAGAATCCTAATACTCATTCATTTCATTAACAAGTGTCACCCCTCAATTTTTCCTCCATCATTTGTAATTTTCTTTCTACAACAACTCAAAATTCCTTATCTTTCCATCACCATCACCAACTACTCCTTAAAATATCATATCTCCTTGATGTTTGACAATATTATTATGAGGAACATGAAGAGTTTTTGTGACCACTATAGGAGACTCCACAATCCTATAAAAACTTGCAAAAACCCTACAAGCCTAAGTCTGTAGAAGTCTAGAAAAAAATCAATACATGCCACAAATTTCTACATCTTTGGAAGAAACGTTGGCATTCAAGATCCACCCTTTAGATAACCTTTAGTAGTGATAGAAGCTCATTTATACTGCTATAGGATAATGTTTTCAATAGTAGTAACATTATATCATTTGCATGGGCATCAAAGAAAGTTGGAGAAGAATCAGAAGGTAAGGCAATCGGTATGAGAATATCCTAACCTTACCCTTTCAAGTTATCTAAGGCATTAGAAAGAGTTATATGCGAACAATGTAGTTGGCTATATGCCCATACAAATTGACGTAATAACTTAGCCAAATCTGATAGGAAATGCACGTGAGGGTGAGTAAGAAAAAAAAAGAGAATAACTTCAAAAGTAATCAATTATTTCTTATTGATGTCAAGAATAAGTTAGGTATCTTTTAGGTCCCTATAGTACTAGTGTAGCCCCTTATTTTTATTGTTAGTGTATCCCCTTTATTCTTATTGTTGTGCCCTTATATTATTATTATTATTATTATGTAGGCTTTGATTATATTATGACCCCTTGGACTCCTATATATACAAAGGAGGTCTTCTCATTTGTAACATACAATAATTGTTCTTTTATGTGATGTAAAGTAGCTATTCCCCTCAAAGAGGATATTTATCAAGTTGTTGACCTACATTTTCTTCTATTTTGTGATTTGGTTGCATAACATTTGGTATCAGAGCTTTGGATTATAGGGTTTCATTGCTTTGAATAGATCATATTGTTATTTTCGCTATAAATTTCTTTTTACAAGGCTTCAGAAGCTAAGATTTTGACCACTTGGATCGAAAATATTGTTGAACTTCATGTAAGAATTTTAGATCTTGGTTCTCTACATTTGCTGAGATATGGTCCGAAGAATTTAAGGCTTTCGTAGGCTACATAATTCAATGTCAAACAGGTGATGTAGGGAAAATCGTCATAAATTTTGTTCTGAGCATTGGATTTGAATTTCGTAAAAAATGACTGAAAGTGCATGAATTTTAGTTTTTCTTGTATCATTTTCAGGTCTGAATGTCGAAACATGGATATGTGGAAGTTCGTACAATTTGGATCTATTGAGCTAGTCTATAATAAAGTCATTGTGGTATATTGGGCCTAATGTTTACTTGAAGAATCCACTATGGGTCATACTTGTGGGATTGGAAAGAAGACTTAGAGGGATACCATAGGACAAAATTTCAGACCTTGGAGATCCAAAATTATAGAGATACAATAATTTCAATATCGAGCTCCTAAAAGGTAAGAAAAATGTATGTATTTGTTTAAAAAGTTGCATAACATTTGCTTGAAAAATCAGTTTTAACTTATTCAAAGGGCATAGTGAAGCATAAATATAATTGTAAGATTCGAAAATGCCTTAAAAAAAAAATGCACACACCTAGTACGCAACCAAAAAGATCTACTATGATGCATGAATAAGAGGAAGAAATGCAATATGATATATCACAATTACAAGTCCATGTGCAACAAATTTCACTGTCGCAAAAGTAATAAAAAATGAACTAGAAGATAACATGGATGATATAGAAGAAATAATGAAAGGAAACATGGAAGATTTGAAGAATGGTTTAAATGAAAACATAGAAGGTTTGAAAAAGTTATTAGAAGAAAAGTTTTCTAGTGGTGAAAAGGTATTCCATGAAAATCAAGATGAGGACAAAAGCAATATGAAACATAATTTTAGAGACTCCAACAATGTATTTATGACCCACCATATTCGAAAGATATATATGAGGATGGTTGATGACAAGGATCTGGTAAATTGGATATTTCATATGAAGAAATTCTTTGATTTACATTATTTACTGCACACACAAAAGGTACATACTGCATCTTTATATTTAGAAAAAAATCAGTTTGTGTTGTATAGATGGAATTTTTCTCGTAAATCGATTGTAACTTGGACATATTTTGCAGAAAAATAGGTATCACATTATAAGGATACAAAGATAAATGCATCTTTTAACCAATTGATAAATCTCAAACAAAAGGGTTCAATGGCAGAGCACATTGAGGACTTTCAAATATTGAATACCAACGTAGATGATATCCTAGACGAGCATAGGATTGATTTTGTCATGAGGAATTTAAAGGACAACATCCAACATGAGGTTCACCTATGAGAACTTAATTCATTGGAGAAGGTATTCAAGACAAAATATGAAAGGAAAATTATGTAAACAAGGAAGTCTTCCACTCAAAACTATAAAGATGGAAATGTTGATGCTCGTAGCCTCGCACCACATATAATTTTGACACCACAAAAACTAGAGGAAGGAAGAGAAAATGAGCTTTGTTATAACTGAGATAGAAAATACACTAAGGGTCATAAGTGTGCTGAGAAGAAATTATTTTACATATATTTTGAAGAGGAGTAATAAGGGGAACTAGAAACATCAAAAGAAGAGGATATATAGAAAGAACCAACCCAAAATAAATAATAATTGAATCCTACCATATCTAAAAATGCATTGGTAGGAATTACCACTCATCCAACTCTCAAGATAGAAGGATTTATGAAGAATAAAATTTTAATAGTGTTGATCGATTTTGGTAGTACCCATAATTTTATTCATTGTAAGATAGACAAGGAATTGAATTGCTTTATATATCTAACATCAGAGTGCCAAGTGCTAGATGAAAATGGAGGAACTATAATTTTCTTAAGGAAGTTTCATAATATCAATTTCACTAGGGGGTAATATGTATTGAATAGTCCAATCCTTTCCATTCCATTGGGTGGTGCTGATGTTGTATTAGGAGTCAAATGGTTACAATATTTGAGGATGATAGCTTTTACTTTTCAAGCACGCTTCTTGAAATTTTCATGGGAAGGAAAGGAAATTGAAATAAGGGGAATCCTATTAAAACCAAGGAACAAAATAAGCTCTAATGGTGTGAAAAATATTTTGAAGAATGAACAACATGGAATAATTGCACAATCATGCTCACTAGATGTTCAAACATAAAAATCATCTATTTCTCTAGATTGTCAAAGAATCTTAGACAATCATTCCAAATAATTTGAGACCCCCAAAGCCCCCCCACCTATTCATGATTATGTTAATGATATTCAATTGATTCCAAGAAGTGTTTTGCCAAACATTATACCTTACAGATATCCCTATGCCCAAAAGAGTGAAATTGAATGTATGGTTACAGAAATGATAGTGCCAAGTATAATTCAACCTAGCCAAAGTTCTTTCTCTTCTTCAGTAGTATTGGTACATAGGAATGATGGATCATAGCATATGTGTAAAGATTAAAGGGAGAAAAACAAGCTCACTATTAAAGATGAATTTCTCGTCACTGTGACACACCAATTGTTGGATGAATTACATGGAGAAATTTACTTCACCAAGAAGGATCTTTGTTTAGGATATCATCAAATTAGAATGAATGTTGAAGATATTCCAAAAACAAAATTCAAAACTCATGAAGGTCATTATGATTTTTTGGTCATTCCTTTTGGCCTTACTAATGCACCTTCCACATTTCAAGGTTTGATGAATTCCATTTTAAAATCATTCCTTAGAAAATTTGTGTTAGTATTGTTTGATGATATACTAATCTACCAAAAGTCTTATTTGGATCGTGTTTAACATGTTAACAAAGTGCTCAAACTATTGGAGGAGAAACAATTGTATGAAAGAACTGCCAAATGTTTCTTTAGGGTATAGGAGGTGGAGTATTTGGGTCATATTCTATCTCATGAAGGTATTATGGTAGATCCTACAAAAATAAAATCCATCCAATAATGGAAAATTCCCACAACCCTAAAGCATCTTCGAGGATTTCTCAAGTTTAGAGGGTATTATTGCAAGTATGTTAAGAATTTTGGGAAAATAGCAGGACCTGTAACAACATTACTTTAGAAAGATACAATTTTTTGTGCTCTAGAAGCAACTAATTCCTTTGAACATATTAAAGAGTTTTGGAGTTTATCTACTCCAAAACTCACAAAAACCTTTATGGTGGAATGGGATGCATCAGGAAATGGAATTAGTGTTGTTTTAATACAAGAAGGAAGACCCATTGGATTTGAAGGTCATCCAATCAAGTAAAAGTATTTACAAAAGCCTATTTATGAGAAGGAAATGTTTGTAATACTACATGCCCTGAAGTGATGAAGCCCTTACCTAATGGAAAGACACTTCAATGTAAAAATGGATCATGATAGTCTTAATTATTTTTTGAAAGAAATATTATCTTCATAAGAGTAGAAAAAATAGGTCACTAAGATGTTGGATTATGACTTTGAAATCATCAACGAAAAAGGGAAGTAAAATGTTGTTGCAGATGCACTCTCAAGAAGGAATGAGGATGTGGAAGCATTGCTCTATGGTATTTCTATTATCCAACCTAGCTGGTTAACTGAAGCAAGGGGGGAATGAAAGAATGACGAAAAGGTGTGGACACTCATTCAAACTTTCAAGAAGATCCCAATACATATGATACCTTTATTTGGAAAAAGGACTCATTATGGTACACAAATCACTTATATCTATGTAGGCATTCTAGACTCAAACAAAATATTATTTTGGAGTTGCACACATCTTCTTTAAGAGGGCACTCAGGATTTTTAAAATCATGCCACAGGGTCATGAAATGAATTTTTTTGGGATGGCCTTAAATCTAATATTCAAAAGTTTGTGGTGGAATGTTTGGTTTTCCAACAAAATAAAGTGGAAACAATTAAGACCCTTAGTTTATTAGAACTTTTATCCATTCCATGTCAATGTTGGCCAGATGTCTCAATGGATTTTATCATAGGTTTAACCAAGTCTAAAGGAAAGAGTGTCATTGTGGTGGTAGTACATAGAATTACCATCTATGAACACTTTTGTCCATTATCCCATCTTTTTAAATCCAGTGTAGTTGCTACTGTGTTTATGGAAACAATTTTAAACCTACATGGAAACCCAAAAGACTAATGTAAGTGAATGAGATCCCATTTTCACTCGAAATGTTTGGACAAAATTATTTTCTTATCATGGTATCAATTAGCTCATAGCTCATCTTATCCTCCTCAATCTGATGGGAAAATAGTAGTGAACAAATGTTTGGAAGGATATCTTCATCGCTTTGTATATGATAAACAAACACAATGTGTCAAGTGGTTACCCCTGGATAAATGGTGGTATAACACTTCCATACTACAACAAAAATGACCCCATTTATGGAACATTATGGATATCATCCACCACTAATTACAAATCACTTAAGATAAAATTATAGCCATCGAGTAACAAAAGATCACATCAAGCATCAACAACAAGTTCTCCAAATCTTAAAGGATAACCTCACTCTAGCACATAATCGAATTAAATAACATGTAGATATACATTGTAGTGAAAGATGTTTTGATGTAGGTGAATGGGTATCTTTACAGCTACAACCATACAAACAAATGTCTGTTAAGCAAGCTAAGAAGGATAATAAATTATCACCCAAGTACTATGGTCCTTACTATGTGTTGCAAAATATTGGTATTATTGCATAGAAATTGGAGCTTCTAGCATCTTTCCAAGTACATTTAGTGTGGAGTAGGTAAATCTCCTCTACCGATAGAGGTGATCTCGCTAGCCCAAGAGTGGTTCTAGCCGTAAACAAAACAACTTAATGAAAACTTCATTATATTAGATTGGAATAAGAGGGCCTACCTCTTAGAATGCTAATTCACTTGATGATGACCTCGCTCCTTTGCTTCAACTCCTTTCATTCTTCTCCTTCAAAAACTTGACTAAAATACACAAGAGACAACAACAAACATAATAGCATACATTCACATTTAATCTACTTAGAAATTCAAGGAATCTTAAGCCATAAAACGTAATATGATAGTCAATGTAGGAAATAAATCATTAGTTTTATTGATATAAAGCTAAAAATTAGATACAACAAAAGGCTTGACATTGCAGGTCTCCTTCGATGTATCCTGTTTCCAACACCACTTCTAGCATATCACGGTTAGCCCCAACAATGGAAGTTTAAGGCTTCTTCCCTTTAGTTCCAAACCAAACCAAACACACTATTCTCCCTTTACACACATAAACTAGAAGGAAAAAGCTATAGATATCTTGCTAGATATTCGAGCTCCGAAAAAGACTAGTTCAACTTGGAAATGGAGAAGTTTATATAGCTTCTATGGAGGGAAGATGGTTCCCCTTATGATGGGAGAGGGATTATATCTTTGGTTTGTTCCATCTCAGTAGGGGAAAAGAGCCCAAACAAACTCTCTCGGCTCTATCTAGCTCAACCATTTACCAAATTTCTATTCATGAAACTTCTAGACATGGAAGCTTTGACTCCATTTCTAAACAGATGCCAAAAGAGCGTCGACACAAGTGGTGAAGAATTCACTTTCTCCATTCACTGCTAGGCCTGGTTTCAAACTCTATAAATCAGTGCAGGGAAGGAAGTGAGCACTAGCACTAGTCCTAAAGATTGGGATTGAGGGAAGATTCTTGGAAATGATGCAAGAGGGGAATGTTCTATGCATGAAGAGGGATCCAAAGGCATGATCTTCATGATGGGAAAACATATAGAGTTCACTGTAGATGTCCTCCAGAATCAAGGAACGCGGAGTATAGGGATAGTGACAAAATTCTTTGTAACAGATGCCCCCTAAAGTGTGAAGGCCAAACTAGAGTGAGGGATGAAATGCTTTACAAGTAGATGCGTGAAACTATAGATGACCATTGAAAAACCTGCAAGCAAGCATAGAATCATATATATCACTGAAAACTCTAATAAATGATACATGAATTGTGGTATGGATGCAACCATCCGAAGAAAGATCATGTAAAAGGATCCAAGGTATGGGTGCAACCATCCTGTAAGGAGGATGATATCGAACCCAAGGTATGGTTACAATGATCCAATAATGAGAGGGATCACATATAACAACTCATGGACCGGTCGCAACAATCCATCTGAAAGAGACATGTACATCAGCATGATCATGCCTCATTTCCTTGTAATCTGGACTTTAGCAATATGATCCAAGGGTATTGAACCCCAACACGACCCGATCAAAGTAAAAATTCTAA
Source organism: Pinus taeda (assembly GCA_000404065.3). Taxonomy (NCBI): domain Eukaryota; kingdom Viridiplantae; phylum Streptophyta; class Pinopsida; order Pinales; family Pinaceae; genus Pinus; species Pinus taeda. Next base: position 161,866 of record APFE031321599.1, read on the forward strand.
CATGTGAATAGATGTGTCAAAGTCTAACATGATAGAAAGTCGCTTGACTGGCAGTCAATGATGTGAACCGTTAATAAGCGCGAGAGAAACCACCAATAATGACGATGACTCTCAAGGTATCAAGAACACAATCCACAAAGTGTGAATAAAGAACTGAAGTGAACACCCACGAAATCATCTGATCGAAAGGCAATGATGTGAACTTGTTGTCAAGTGCGAAGAACTTTCCATTAGGGTATGCAAGCTCTAAGGTACTAGAAAGGAGTATTTCGGCCAACTTCCAGGATAATGAGTTGAAGTTGACAGGAAGTGACCTTGTCTAAGGAGGGCCATGATGTATCCCACATCATCAATGCAAGACAAAGGTATGTAATGATTATGGATGATACAGAGAATCAAGAATTAGTGTAATTGTAGAAGGATAACTCTTGAAAATATTGGTGACACAAATATGAAGTTTGGTAACTTTTGGATCCATAGGATCGAAGATCAAGATGACTTAGCGAAGATCAAATGGAAAGGGAAAGGAAAAACAACCAAGTGAAAGCATATGATTGACCAAAGAGTTGGTGGTGATGGAGTGAAACAACTAAGGCTCATCTAGTAGAAATTAGCTGATAAAAATGACAATCACGAGATGTAAACTGGGCATGAGTTCATTTTTACACAAGCTTGAACCATGGATAACTCTACTTGAATTCAATTTCTTGTTTACACAAGCTTGAAACGAAAATATATACTTGAGTTAAGTTTGCATGGCCCCAACATAATGACTCAATTCGAGGTACATGCTACCCAAGCTTCATTTCATTAAGCTAGGTGGATGGAATGAAGGTTCACTTTCGAGATCTAGGAAAGACTTGACTCAGATTTTACGAGATCTTCATTAAAAACTCGATTTGGAAAATTATTTCATTTCTTTAACGACGTTGACACAGTAAAAGAACTATCCTCGGACATCTATTTCATTTTTTAACGAGGTACATAAAGGAAGAAACTATCCTCGGACCCTTGTTTCATTTTTTAACAAGCTTGAAACAGGACAAGGAAATATGCTCCATCCCCTTGTTTCATTTTTTAACGAGCTTGACACAAGACAAGGAACTATGCTTCGAGGTCCTTGTTTCCTTTTTAATGAGGTTGATACAAGAACAAGCTATCCTCACATGTTGTTTCATTTTTTAACGAGGTTGACACAAAAAAGGAACTATCCTCATACTCTTGTTCATGGACCATACGAGAACATGGCTCCCAAGAGGTCCTCACTAGATGAGAGAACTACGCTGTTGGAAGAATACATGTCAACTGGTACCAATGATAGATTAGGTTCAAATGCCCCCAGTACATAACGTACTATACCATCTTTGTGATCATCAGTAGATGTGGAGATGGAAAGGGTAGACACATAATTGACCAGTGGTGGGGAGGGTACCATTTGCAAACAAGAACCTAGAGGGGATGAAGGTTGCATTGGAGGCACCTTGTGACCAATGAATGATAATTGATCAATGGTCACTATTCTCCCTTCGTGTGGAAAACAAACCACAGGGAAAAGTGAAGAAACAAGAGCTCCCATGACATAAACATAGTTGTGTCTAAGGAGAAGATTGGAATCTAAGGGACCTTGGAATACCATCACATCTATATAGACAAAATTTCCTCCCAAAGTAATAGGGAACTTTGGAAGGATCACTAAGGGCTGCTTGGTTCCTCCATTGAAAGCCAACATATTCTGGGTGATAGGAAGAAGTTATGCAGAGCCCAAAGATTGCCAAGTAATAGAAGACATGATGCTAACAAATGTGCCTCTATATGATATAGTGCCATGTACTACCATATTATAGGCTTGTACTGTGATGTTGAAAGGCACATAAGATGGGAGGTGGAAAAAAGTCAATTGAATCCAATCAAAAGAAACAACATAACTACTTGGTGGGGGTATCATATGATTTCCCCCATGCCTTGCAGGAGAAGGAGAAGGACTCTCCTGAACAACTGGGATAGGAGGGTCACTATTTGATTCATGAGAATCTGAGGAGACAAGATGGACATGAGAAGTATGATCATGACTACTCTCTTTAGGAACAAAGTGAAAAACTGAAGGCAGAGCCAAGTCGACACTCTTTTCGACCAATAGTTGGTCGAGAACAGACACAAGAGATTGAAGCTCAGGAAGAGCAAGATGGGAAAGAGATGAATCCAAGTAAATATCTTTACCAACTAGGAGAGGGTCCGAAGAAAGTCTTTGATAACCAACATGGACTTAGACTTGAGGAGCTATAAGGTTTTCCAAAAATTTGTAAGCTTTATCCATAAGAGGACAAAGGTGAATAAGATTCTTCCCTTCACATAACCTACAAGGGAATTTAATTTTTCTGTTCTTCTTACCATCACTAGCCGAGGGTGTAGCATAGACATGATCTCTAGAGATCGGTGGGGATGGTCGATCTAGATTTTGAGACCATAACTCTAAGACTCTGGGAATACCAAGACAGTCTCAAAGGAGATGGTCACCCTTACATATCCTATAAGGGAATTTGATCTTCCGCAAAGGATCAGAAGGTTTACAGATGGGAGGTGCATTTGGAGTAATTGTTGCATAGTCAGAAACAACCATAAAGAACCACTACGGAAGAGAACTTTAACCAAGAATATTTCGTGGGTAGTTGATTTCAAGACACTGAAACACAACTTTTCCTTTTCATATTTTAAGAGTCTAGAAAAGGGTGAAAGGTGACTCTAGTCACTTTTGGAGTTAACAAGCTCAAAAGGACAAGTGCTCAATGATGTTCTAAATTTGAAGAGTCAAAAAGACAAAAATTACTACTCAGGATAATCTAGGTAAAAGGGATTACCAGGTAATCGTGAACTACAGAATACCTCCCGGTGAACCGAGAAGTATGAGTAGGCAATATCCTAGAATGTTGTGTTCAGTGTATCATCTTTACAAGGTGGCATAATCATCTTCCTACGGATAAAGGATTGCAAACCTAGTGGGGTCTCCCTTTATATATGTGACAGTACGGGGAGCACAAGTCCATACTAGCGTTGTGTAATGCCGAAGCGAATGACAATTTCTAGGTTTAAAGATGACAGATCATGTCTCCAGCCTAGACCACTCAATTTGAGCATTAAGTTTCAATGCTTCCTTAGGTTAATTCAATAAATTTTAATGGTTGATCTTGAATTAGATTTCAATTCCAAGGCCCTACCATTTTCATCTAAAAACTCGTATATCCAGCTATATGAGTAATCTAAAATGGGGACCTAAAGGCTACCTGTCATGCTTACAAGAACCTCTCCCACTCCAAAGCTTATATATTCCCAAGATCTAGACTTATATTAACAAATTGCAGAATAAATAACTTGAAATAAATGTATCCTTTTAGTTTTCCTTTGACTGCTTAATAGTAAATGCAACAAATAAACAAACACATAAAGGCAACAAGTTTAATTAGGAGTTCATCTTGATATCTTGGGCTACATCTCCATGAGCTCTAGTCAACTCAACTAGGCTCTTTGGGATGATGGTAAACATATTTGACAAGTTCCCCACTCAACTCAATTAGTTTACAACTAAACCTATGGGTTTAGAATACCATCTTGTCTCGTCTATAGGTAGGTCTAGGCTTCTCTGGACTAGACACCTTCAATCAGTGCTCCAGCCTATCTTGAACTCCTAGCTTGCACCAACTCCCTCAGAATTATTTTACTATCTCTGGAGTTCCTTCTTCTATCCTCAACACACTTCAAACATTAGCAATAGCTTGATCATTTGATCTCTTTTCTGTTCTGCAACTTCATTACAGCCCATGGCTCGTAGAAGTATGTTTTGAGCTCTATGGCTCTGCGGCTTTGGATCTCTAGCTAACTGGCTCTGGCTCTCAGCTCTCTAGCTCATATGGCTCTGGCTCTCTTATCTATCTGGCTCTGTCCATCTAATTCTGCCTCCAACCTCTGGTGGCTCTTCCTCTACTCGGCCCTCTGGCTCTGAATCTCTCAGGCTTTCTGGCTCTCAGTGCTCAATTTCTCGGGCTCTCTATCCCTTTCTCATCCTAAGGAATCATCCTTGGGCAATTCACCCCAAGCCTCTAGTGGCTCTATGCCTTTATCAGCTCTATGGCTATGGGATGTTACAACGTGAGCTCTGTGGAGAGAGAACTTCCTTGAAGGGAGCCCGCTATGAGCTCCTCGAAGGGAGACTCCTTAAGGGAGACTCTCTTCTTCACTTGGCTCTCTAGCCTTTTAGGAATCCTTTGACTTTGTAGCTTCCATGTCCATTTCTCTCTATCTAATCATTCCTCTATGGCTCTACGACTTCTTCTGCTCCCTGTCTCTTTGATTGGCCCTCTGGCTTACTAGCTCTGTGGCTCTGTGTTTGGCCCTCTTTCTCTGTGGCTCTGTGGCTCTGTGTTTGGCCCTCTTGCTCTGTGGCTCTCTGGCTCTGCGTCTAGCCCTCTGGCTTTTGGCTCTGTAGCTCTACGCGTTACATAAGGCATTCCTATTACAAACGCATCATTATTTCAAAACAGATTATTTGTTACAAAACACTCGCTTACAGTGTGGCACAATGATTTTAGAATAGTGACAGTTATAAAGGAATCGGTGGCCTTTCTTTGAACGAAATCTCGAAAATGACCATAATACCTAATACACAGGAAATACACAAAAAATCCTCTATCGGGCGCCAAGTTCAGATTTCAAATGATATGAAATTGCGTCCATAAACCTTATCGGGTCTATGTTCTTATCGCATATCGCATATCACACTACCCAAAGATCATGGTCCATTTGTATTTGGGCTTCCTGATCTCCAGTCGCCGATATCGCTGATCGGCCCATCGCATATCACATGTCACATGGGTCAAGGTAGTCTGCTCCTAATTTGTTGTCATCCTATCTTCGATCATCAATTGTATCAATGTATTGCTATTGGCTCCATCGCATGTGCATTGGCCCTTTGTATTGTCGCGATCTTGATCGCTGATCACTGATCACTGATTGCACTATTGATGCATCACATATCGCAAGTCACAATGGCCCAAGGTATGCTCCTCCACCAATGGATGGCTCCGATCTGATATACATCGCCAATTGTCCATCCCCCGATCTACTTCATCGCAATCTCTAATCACAATGGTCACAGGTCTTGGTCCCTTCCTCTTGGAAATCTGCGATGCGATATTATCATATCCATCGTTGATCTATGTGCCCCATCTACGGTCCACATTGTATTGCACTGATCGCTAATTGCAATTATCCAAGGCCATGGTCTTTTAAACACTTCGCTTGTCTTTTCTTCGATGCGATGAAAGGTTGTGATGCGATAAACTTTAAGGGATTTTATGTTTAAGGACACATTTTCCCTTAAGTCTGATTTAGTAATAAATTGTCTCCTTTTCAAAGGATAATGGGAAAATTTCTTTTTACAATAACTTCTTCATCCGAAGTCCATTTTTCCCATTAAAATTGCATTAGATTCAGAATGAAGAGATCTATGCAATGAGACTATTTCCAAGAGCATCCTTTGAGTTTCATTTTTGAGCATTTAGAAAGTCCTTGAGGATCATTTTCTGATCAATAAGAAAATAAATTTTTCTTTGATGACAATTAATACTAATTGAGGGATAGAGAGCACACAGTCAATGCAAAAATCAAAGAATGAAATCTTTCACTAATACATGTCCTAACTACATTTAACCTTTCCTTAACAACAAAAGAAGTTTCATTTCATTTCCAATTCTTATGATGATGCAATTCTAGCTTCTCATTGACGCTACTAATGCAATATCTTCACTTAAGTAAACTATAATGATGTTCTTTTTTTCATAAAATGAAAAATGAATCTTTCACATAGAAAATTTTTAATGAAAAGTTCACAATTTCGAACAAACAAGCATCAATCAAATCCAAAGCATGATAAATGAAACTAAAAACAACTGCTTCCTTGAATCAAAAAAACCAAACACACAAATGCTTCAATCGACAAATTGAGCAATGTAATGTATGCTCGGAAAGAGAAAAGAGACACTTGAAATAAGAGAACAAACGAGACTCTTTCTCTCATTCAATTGAAAACTGAGGCAATGAAGATGTTGTGATTGAAAGGTGGATTAAATGAAGTAGAAAATCAAAAAATGTACATAATAAGTAACAAACAAATGAGCGGTAATTGACCTAGATGCCCTATGGTCATAGAAACCATCCACAAAACTCAAAAAATAAAGCAATGAAACTTCAAGCCATCCAATTAGTCAAAACCAACAAACAAATCATTCTCGTCACTTCTGGGCGGAAGAAGAGAGTCGAAGGGTCAAGACACACTGGCACTAGAATGGGAGAAATTCTGACTTTTTCTTAACTCAGAGACTGACACAGTTTTTGGGCTGAAACTAGCGTTGATCGGCATGGTCGACACGACTGGCTAGGCTACAAGTATTGCTGATAGGCTTGATCGACGTGTTTGTTTGGCAAAAAAGAACCTTGATAGAGGGATTCAAAGAAAAAAATAAAAATGAACTCCACATAGGGCCAGACTTAACACATCAGAGGGTGGGTTAACCAACAACTTGACTTGATGAGCAAACAAAGAACTAAATGGATAATGACCTAAATTCCCTAGGGACACAAACCATCTAAAAAATAAAAAAATCAAGTAAGGAAAATTGAAAAAAATCAAGAAAACAAATCAAGCTAACGAAGCTTTCTAGACAAGGAGAATACAGGGAAACAAGCCAAGAAACAAAACATATGAGGGTAGGGCACATTGGCAATGGTTCAGGAGAAATGCTAATCTTAACCTACAGGAATTGGCACAAGTGCTTAACTAAGAACAAGTGCCACAAGGGTGTACGATGTGGCTGTTTAAGAGTAAATTGTGCTGGTCGGTATGAAAATAAAAAAATAAACAATGCTGATCAAGGATTTCAAGGAAAAAATAAAAATTTTCAGAAAGGAAAATGAGACCTGTCATTCTAAATTCAAGACTCTAGGTAGCAGATAGTGTAAAGCATAAAAAACCAAAAATAAATAGTGATACAACAAAATTCATCACAAATCATGAAATGCAAACAATCGAAAGAGAAGGATGGCTCCCTAGTATGGTCGCCAATTTGTGGAGTAGGTAAATCTCCTCTGCCCAAGAGTGGGTCTAGCCACAAATAGAAGAACCTAATGAAAACTTCCTTAGACTAGAATCGAATAAGAGGGCCTACCTCTTAGAATGCTAATCTTCTTGATGATGACCTCACTCCTTTGCTCCAGCACCTTTCATCCTTCTCCTTCAAATACCTGAAACAAATACACAAGAGACAATGACAAATGTAGTAGCATACAATCACATTCAATCTAATTAAAAATTCAAGGAATCTTAAGCCATCAAATGTAATATGACACTAAATGTAGGAAATAGATCATTAGTTGTATTGATATAAAGCTCAGAAAGAGATACAACCAAATCCTTGATGTTTCAGGTCTCCTCCGATGTATCTGAGTTCCAACACCACTTCTAGCATCTCATGGTTAGACCCAACAATGGAAGTTTAAGGCTTCTTCCCTTTAGTTCCAAACCAAACCAAGCACACTATTCTCCCTTTACAGATATTAACTAGAAGGAAAAAGCTATAGATATCTTGTTGGTTATTCAAGCTCCAAAAAAGACTAGTTCAGCTTGGAAAAGGAGGAGTTTATATAGATTTAATCGAGGGGAGATGGTTCCTCTTATGATGGGAGAGGGCGTATCTCTTTGGTTTGTTCCATATCAATAGGATAAAGGAGCCCAAATGGACTCTTGTGGCTCTATCTAGCCCAACCATTTACCAGACTTCCATTCATGAAGCTTCTAGACCTGGAATCTTCGACTCCATTTCCAAAAAATTTCCAAAAGAGGGTCGACACGATTGTTTAAGGGCTCACTTTTTCCATTCGGCACTAGGCCTGGTTTCAAAGTCTGAAAATCAGCACAGGGAAGGAATTTAGCATTAGCGACGGTCTTGAAGACTGGGATTGAAGGAAGACTCTTGGGAAACGATGCAAGAGGGGAATGTTCTGCACATGAAGAGGAATGTAAAGGCATGCTCTTCATGATGGGAAAGCACATAGATTTCACTGTAGAGTTCCTCTAGGATCGAGGAACAGGGAGTACAGGGATAGTGACAAAATGTTGTGTAACACCTATCTTTCTATGTTTCATGCTTAAAGAAGGTTATTAGTAGCTCATAGTTCAAAAAATATTTCCAAAACTTGACAATGAAGGAAAAAGCATATTGGATCCCGAAGAAGTCACGAAACAAGAACTCGAAAACTATGGAATTGATCAATTTCAAAGTATCTCATCAAGTGGAAGAACTTACCCACTGAAGATTCCACATGGGAGGATGAGAAATTCATACAAAAGAATCCATAACTAAAGCATTGAGGACAACACTTTTTTAAAAGAGAGGTGCATGTTAGGTTCCTATAATACTAGTGTAGCTCCTTATTTTTATTGTTAGTGTAGACCCTTTATTGTTATTAGTGTCCCCATGTAGCCCCTATTCTTATTATTGTGCCCTTACATTATTATTGTTATGTAGGCTCTAACTATATTATTACCCCTTAGACTCACACAAACACACAACACACACACACACACACACACAATATATATATATATATATATATATATATATAATATTATATATATATTATATATAAGAAGTTATTTTCATTTGTATCATACAAGAATTCTTGATTTATATGATGTAAAGGAGGTTTCCCCCTCAAATATGTTATTTCAAGTCATTGATCTATCTTTTCTTCTATTTTGTGAGTTGGTTGCATAACAGTATGAGTACATTGAGGGTGATAAGGATTAGGTAGGGGTCAACTCAACCATCATGTGTTGATCCTCCTCTCATAACACATCAAAACAAAATCCCACATAAACTTTGGATCACTACAAGATTTCCACTTTTAATTTTGTATGCAACAATGTTTAAAAAAAACTTTAACAAGGTATTACATCATTATGTGAGTAAATTATAGGTATCAAACTTAAAAGAAAGGCTACTATAGGAACTAGCATGTGGCATCCTATAGGATACATAATTTCACTCAGAACGCTAACAAAGGTCCTAAGTAAGCTAAAAAAATGAAGCTCTTGTCTAAGAAGAAGTAAGTAAAACATTTCTCCATTCCCTTGCTCAAATTTGGAATAAGGTTTTATGGTCAATTACTTCAATTTATCAGTTATTTTTTGTGTTGAATAGTTTATATTAAACGTAGGGACAATCAATCAATTTCCTTTATCCTTAGAGTTCAAGTATGTGGCATGGTTTAGAGAATGAGGTGATTTTTTATTTTTTTTTAAGTGATTGAAGGATTGTGCATTTTTCCTAGCTATAGGATCCCTCACTGCAACATGAAAACACTAATTACTATAACAACATAGAAACAAGTATCCACTTGTATAAATTTCCTATCCAATTTTGTGAAGAATTGTGTCATACAATGGGAGGTGGATGGGGGATTCAACAAGAGAGAACTCATGGATGCCACTTGGATTCATCAAAACCATGAGGTTAGGGATATCTTCAAAAATTACCACTAGCTAGGGTTCTTTGTGGAATTCATGGGTTATGATGATGGAATTTCCCTAGAATTTTCTTTGAACCTACAACACCTTGAAGGCCATGAAGTACTCTTTTCAATTAAAGGATTGATCATATACGTTAATGATTAACTGATCATCGGAGTCACTACCTTTCGAAAGGGAATCCAATGGAATAAATAGGACAAACATGAAGCCATCAGTGCAAAAAAAGGATTTTTCCTCCCTGATGAGAAACCAAATGAAGACAATATTGGGATAAGAAGGGAAATCCTACCACACTCTTGGGATGAATTTGCATATCATATCTTTAAATATATTTCTTGTGAAGGAATATCAAGCATAGTCCATGCTTATAAATTTAGGCTCCTTATCAACCAAATTCCAAGCTAACCTTCCTATTCATGAGAGGCTCAATATCCCACATCTTCTCCTCTAGTCCATGAAGAGTTGAACGCAAAAGTGGAGGGAAAATAAAATTACTTGGCTCATCATGACCTCATTAGGTTGATAGTCATGGATTCCTTAGGACACCTTAAAAAACCTATTCCCTAGACAAATTTTGTTGACATGGATATACAAGCATTCATAAAGGCCCAAGCTAAATTAGAAAAACTAGTTGTACAAATATATAATGTCATATGTGTCCATGCTTGATTTCTTATATGTTGAGCATATAGAATTCTGCAAACACCACTCTCTTATTTTAATTATGCAATGCAAATAAGAAGGTAATATAGGTATACGTTGTTCCCTTAGAATGTACTCTTGGATCCACCACTAAATTCCTCAAATAGGCTTGCAACGAGATCCTAACTTGTTTAATGTTTTGGAGAATTATATCTTAGACAAGTATATTATACAAATACTATTATATTGGAGATGTATCTATTATATTAAAAAAATTGCATCATCCTTGTTAGAGTTACTAAAACAGATATCTTTTTAAGCTTTCATGAGTTGTAAGCTCACATAGGCATTCTTATATGCTCAACTCATATGTCCCTCCATGTATAGCTTTGATGAGTTATTATAATAATAATAATATCCATTTTTAAGGTCACAGCCAAGCCAGACACCAAATTGGTGTATGAGACCCCCTTGTCTGTGGGACAAGGGACCCACCTCCGCGCAGCGATTTGACTGCTAAGTCTACGAAGGCATACATACTCTACCCCCCTCTGGTTTTGAACCTGTGACCTCTTAGGAGGAAACACATGCTCTTAACCATTAGGCCCACTCAAACTGTATTATTAGGCCCACTCAAGCTGTATTAACATTTGATACACCTATATTTTTTGAAGTGGTGCTCTTATCCACCCAACTTCCTCACTTGTATAAATACATTAATTCACCATTCTAAAACATAAGAACACTTTATTCCTACATGGTATGAGACCAGGTCTAGGCCTAACTCCCTTAGGGGAGGGCCCATGATCTTTGCTATGTCTTTGTCAATACTTTGCACTATGGTTATTTGCTGGTGTTTCCCATGTCCTCATCAGTTATTGATTACTGTTGCAATACCTAAACACAATAGAGGGCATTGATGCATTTGTGGCATTATTAAACATTCAAAATTCTATTGATTCCCAAATCATTGAACATGCCTTTTCTTTCCATGTATGCTAGAGAAATACAGAACAATTTGTTGGTCAAGCAATCAAAGATCTCACATCAGATTCCCTCTATGCACAAAAATAGTCGATCAAGTTCTTGTTTCTAGCATAAGGCTTTGAAGTCTTCAAATCCCAGGGCTTCACCACAACATTTTTGGCCCTGCCATTGTGAAGAAAAATAAATCATCACTGTCAAGAAAAAAACCATGCCATTGTTGATCTAGCTCATGCTTTTCCCTCTCCTCTTTCTTAGATCAATGCATGCAATCCTTGTAGTTCTCAGTTTTAGAGCAAAGCTAGCTAAGAAGGTAATGAAGCATGTTCGAATCTCGTCTTTATTGGAGATTGGGTTGTTTCTCATAGCTCCTCAACACTAGTAATATTTGATACCATGTTTGTGACATGTACCAAGTGGTTCTACCGCATTCAGATCCCCTACTTCAATGACTCATCAAAAGGAAACCTAGCCTATTTCAAGAAGGTCATGGACATAAATAAGACCACAATGACCATTGGTGCCTTGAGCTTCAAAGATTTCCATATTTGGAAGCCTTGGGTTGCCTTCATCATATTTCAGCATATGTTTCTCTCTCTTTTCGAGAGGAGCTTTTCCCGTGAGGTTTTATCCTTTTCTCCGTTAATGGGAGGTTATTATTGTATTTGGCTACCTTAGCAAACCTTATTGTTCCGACCCAATGCCAACCTTTTGTCTTTTCGATGTTTCACTTATGGGGATGTTAGAGTTACTAAAGTCCATATCTTTCTAAGGTTTTTGTAAATTGTAAGATTATATAGAAATTGTTATCAGCCTAGCTTATATGGTCCAACTTCTATAAATTTTATGAGTTGTTATTTCTTATCCACCTAACTTTTGTGAAGTGGTATTCTTATCCCCCAACTTTCTCACGTGTATAAATACATTATTAATACATTATTTCATCATTGTAATAATATATGAGCAATTTATTTCTACAATCCTGTCTACATAGATTATGGTATACTAGAGTTTCACTCATACACATTGCTTCCTATTTCGGGGGGTATATTGTATCGTTTTTCTTACATTAATCCTACTCACAGAATTGTGGTATACTTGCAAAGTTTCGCAGTACATATTGTTTATTATTTCGGGGTAAACAATCATGACGAAGAAATAATGAAATGCGGGTAGTAATTCTTCGGTGACTGGGAGAAAGGGCTAAAGGTTCAACCTTCTCGGCTCCCTCCCTTCCCCTAGTCCGGTGTCCTGAAAGATTCCAACGTGTTCACCTTATCGTTTGGAAGCATGAAAAATTTGAAGGGACCTGTCTTAGGTACATTATATGCAGGGTTTCGTGCTCAAAATTTTTCACTCAATATCTGCCGAGATTTTTAGTGAATGTCTTCGCTTTAGCTGATGTAGTGTGTTGCCAAACATATAGATATTTTCTGGTGTTTTTAGCATTGCATGAGAATTGCTCATTGGTTGGTTTGCTTTGTAGATTTCTATTTACGTCATGTTTGCTGATCTTATTGGTTGAAATTGATGTAATTTTGTTGTCATGTTTTGCTGATCTTATTTATTGCGTGTTATTGCTCGGTTTACACAATATTTTATTTTCACATTGTTTGCTTGCTTCTTCTTCCTTTTTTGACTTTATCATGATACTTTTCTGGTGTCTTTGACGTTTGATGGCCTATTGATCTCAATATATAGTATGTATGTGTTTTTCTCCGTGTACGTTGTTATGCTCTATTATTATATGTGATAAGCGAAAGCCAACTGTTTTTTAAAGTAAATTACATAAGATGTATAAGAGATATAGTCTAAGTTACAAATACAATTTTATTAATGAATATGTAAGTTTATTAGTAAAAATCCCTCATGAATGCATTGGCATTTGGTTATGTTAAGAGAAAAATATCATGACAATGCAATCGACAAAGTTGTGTTATGAAATTTAGGAAAATGAGATTAAAAATGTAATAAAAAATTTAGTGGGAGTGGGGTGTAGGGTGACAAAATCAAGGAAATGCGTAACATATTGGACATGAATATGATATGTAATCTTCTTTAATATAATCCTATTCATTCTTGGAAATCATAAGTTTTGTATATAATTTTTGGCTTAAGGAAAGAATTTTAGTAAGTGTTTTTAGCTCTGAACTCTTAATATTAAAATTAATCAAGGCATTAAAATATATGATTAATATATGACTAGCTTTTAGTAAGTGTTTTTATCTTTGAATTCTTAATATTAAAATTAATCATGACATTAAAATATATGCTTAATATATGACTAGCTATAGATTAAAAAACAACTAGTTAGTATAATTGTGGAAGATAAATTAGCTATTGTATGGTAAAACAAAGGAGTTTATTACCATTCTTTCTTTACTACTTATGCTTATTTCTAGCAATAAGAGTAAGTTGGGAGTATACAAGTCCTAGATAAGTGGGAAAAATTATATTTGAAATGATGTGACTTCATCAAGGCGAAGCAATTTGCGGAAATGGAGACTAAGAAGATGTAGATTGCCAGTAGGCATTGCCTTCTCAAAGCTTGTAAAGCCAATGTGGTTGGAGAAGTAACCCTTTTCAATCCACTCTATTATTTCTCTATATGTGCATTTCGTGCTCAGAGGCCTTATTTAGACTTTAAGATCCAATTTGTAAATGAAGATATCATCGACATGAGTGATTCAGATAAAATATCATATAAGAGGGATGGAAGATGCATAGAGCAACTAATATTGTGATGAAGAAATATTTTGTACAAAGATGACTATTTAGTAAAGTGCTTTGGTATATATTTTGGGTGGTCCATTCAGATATGCCTTTTAATTCTAGTGGAAGCTACCTAAACATATTTGGGGCACGAAAACTCAACACAATCAAGGGAAGTGAATTCCAAGGCTTGCAAGTATGAAAATCCAATTAATTTTTTTCCATAAATGAGGTAGTTTTGGCTTCCTTTCTTAAGAAAGTTATCGATGAAAAGGTCAAAAAAGGCACACTGGCTTGAGTCAAGGAACCTCTAACATATCGTATACATTTATGACATACTAAACAATACATCTAATTTGACTAGATATTGGAAAATACCTCTAAAAATCACATTATTTAACTGCCTACTAATATGAATCCAATACACCTTCCCAATTAAAAAGACCCCTACATTCACTAGATATAGTAGGTATCCTTTTTTCATTAACATTTTTTATATCACTTTATATTTTTTCATTAAATTTGAACTCCATTTTTATACCTATCAATATAAAAACCATTTACGCCCTATATATCCCACAATATATTATTTCAATATTTCCTTAATATCTATCCCCCAGTATGAACCGTGGTATGGTATTTCTCCCCTAGTGAAGCCCCCATGGAATAAGGCTCCTCACCATAAGGCTCCTCACCACTTGTTGGAAATATCTACATGTCCTATATTTTTAAAAAGGAGAGGTTCAACATGATAATATTGAAGGAAGACATTATGGTACTAGTAAGTTAATAATACGAGGGGTCATACTAATAATTGTTTTAATTAATTTATAAATTTTCCCATGTATCCTTTGAGCTTGAATTTCACTTCAAGCTCATGTAGGAGTTTTTATGATATTCCTAAGATATTAGTAACAAATTTTCAATCCTCATTCCAAAGTGTGAATAAGTATAAAGATGTTGGTATCTAGATGATCCCTTGTTATTAGCGACAAATCATAAAGGCCATGTACTCATCAAACATATACACAATTTTAATGATTCAACTAGATAGAGTTGAAATCCATTGTAAGGAATGCATATTTCATCTTGCAAATCATTCATTACATTTTACTTAGGCTTTGAATCTTTTTCATCCCATAAAGAGTGAATCATAACATAGGAAGCTCGTGTGTTACTTTTTACTTAACATATAGTATAGCTTTTTCTTTGTGTTTTTCATCACATTGATAGAGATATAATACTAATTCCTTGGATAATCAGGACTAACTTGGAGCTAGAAACACCCCTTTTTCATGGAATTAGGTCATTTGATGGAAGTGTTTTATTCTCGGAGCCTTAATTCTCCTTAGTTAGATGATTATGCTTGTTTTTTTGTGGCTTTCTTACATGTAATCACTTTGTTTATCATTCCTTGATTGCATAGTTGATGGTTACATATAATATTATCTCATTATAGTGTCCTTTGGTACATATGATTGTCTTGTATGTGCTACATATTATTCATGGATGATGCTTCCAGCCCCACACGTGGTTAGATGATGGTGTTAGGATATACATGTTTCATGAATGTTTGGCTTTCCTAACGAAATTTCCATGTTATTTTCTTTGTTAGTCAATAGCAGTGGGTGTTGTAAAATTGTCCGCTTATATTGGATGGTTGTTGGCAACATAGTTTATGACTGGATTGGTTAAAGTTTCATTTATCATTGTATCATATTGTAGCATAGTTTATCCAAATGATTTAGGGAAATCACATACAATATAGCGTAAAACCCAAAAAAAATAAAGAAAAGACAGATAAATCATAGGATAAATCTCTATGATAATAAAACATAGAGATCCTTATTCACTTGCCTCATCAAGGGGTAACCTCTAAGAGAAATGTTCCAAATATAATAAAAATTGTTCATCAAACATTAGATAACCTTCTACTCAATATATAGTTATTCATAGAGAATCTTAACTACATATTGTCCCACCCATAATGATATCCTGCTCACTAATCAATGTCTTCTCAATAAACATGACGCCTTTTATAATGAGTAACTATTCACTAATTATTTGATAATCCTTATTTAATGAACATGGCATCGTACATTAATAAAAATTCTAAGGGGTTAAGTAGGACCCCTAACATGTTGTTGTAGCGGCTACAACCACCCTCCAAAAGTTTTCCTAGGCTTCGTTTTGGAGCCTCCCTACCAACCATCCTTACCAGCACGTCTTGCACTGAGTAAGTACATAGGCTTTAGCTAAGTTTTAGCGGCCTTCTATCCTATGCATGTCAATTTATTTGTCTCCCACCACAGGCTGTCATTCTGGACTTAGGAATTTTTCTAGCTGAGATGCTCACTTGAAATTGCGGAACTCTAGACGGGAACTAGCCTTCCTTCTAGAAATTGCACAATCCTGTTGGGCTCTAGAAATGCACAATTCAATGAGGCAACCTTCCCTCATAAAACTGTGCAATCTAGTCTAGTGCTAGGCTTCAGCTTAGAAATTACGAAATTCTCGTTGATAGTCAGGGCTTCAGTCCATAAGTTTCACAATGTATGAGGGAGATCTAGTCTTTCTTAGCCAAGAAAACTATGCAAATCCCATCCCTAGGCTTGCAGATTGTTACATGTGCTTTCAGGTTGACTAGTTCCCTCTAGGACTAAGGAATCATGATTTGCATGCATGGATTGCTTTTCTTGAAAACTAAAATAGTAGAAAAACATCCCTATATTTTACGGATCTATTTTTAGTAGCTGGAGGTTACATGCAAAGATTGTTTAAAAACTTCCCTCCAAGTGTCTCTTTTTCCAAGATTTGTGCCATGCGCGTCATAAGCCTCATCCTCATCAAAATTATTTATTCGAAGACACAAAGCTCATTCCTCACAACAATCTTATAGATCTGACATCCCACATTGCATCTAGGAGTCTTTGACACATTCAACTCAACCTCTCCGGGTAAGTCTACTTTTCATGTCATTTGTTGCTTTCCTATCACTTTTTGTATTTCACTTTGTATGAAGGTTGTTTTCTTGGTTTTGTTGAACACCTATTGTCATTTTAATGCATGTTATCTTCTAGAAACATTGTTTCAAGTTTTTCAAATCATCTCACTACTGCCGCATGCATGACACTATTTCTGCACTAACGGTCGTCGTTGTAGTGACTCACTTCACACCATTGCTTACTTTCCCACTTTCTGAATCTTTCACTCACTATTTGCATGAATGATCATTCTCTCCTTCTTACACTTAGTCTCACCATGCATTCAAACCATTTCATGTTTTCCCTTTCAGCGGGTCTAGGCTCCCTTAGCCCAGACCTTGCCTTGCCTAAACAAAAATGTGCATTTCTGAGAGTGAAGGCTTTGCCTTCCCTCTAAAAACTATGAAAATACAACTAGCACTAACTTCCAAGCTTCCATTGAGAAATTCCTGGAGGCAATGACATATTGGCCCCAGAAATTGCGCGATGCAATTTGTGGGTTTGCATGTCATTCTTGACTGAAACTGCGCATTGCACAGCTTTTGTCCTCAGCAAGCCAGGCTGGACTGTGCATTGCATAGTTCCAGCAGTCGCTCATCCTCCTTATAGCCCAGACTATGCCTTGCACATTTTTGGCAGTCAATCTCCCAACCTACCGTGAAAATTGCACAATCTTCTCAGTCAGTCACCTGGGTATGTGGCATGTTAGTCCTCAAAGTTTTTTATTTTTATTTTCAGATGACAGATTTCTTGCCATGAGTGTTGCTATGTCTCCAGGTATCATACGTGTTCATCTGTCTCTCATCAGTATAGGTACCATGTCCTCCAAGAGAGTAGGGTCAAACAACATCTTTGGAAGTGCAACTAGAGATGTAGCTGAACAAATTTCTATGAGCTTGCCCATTTATGAAGACACAAAGTTATTCATAGACAAGGACATCAAGATGAAATGGAAGAACATCAATGGCACATTCTCAGGCACATTTGAGTAATATTTGGAAGACCACAGGGTCTACGTCAACATCCATAAGTCTTTCTCTTACCGGATTGCATGCAAGTATCCCACGTTTCCATGCATGGAAATGATGGACTAGATTCTCTCTCACATTGATCCAGAGATAATGGTGTTGAGCAGTGTTAGTGGGACAGAGCTTGCTACTTTTAGGGTGAAGGATTCTTAGGAGATGTATCACTTCCCATAGCAGGTGATCACAATGGAGAAACTCTTCATCAAACCAAATAGTAGTGCAAACTCAAGAGTTATCTTGAAGAACTAGGAGAAAGAGCCAACCAAGTTTAGGACAACACCTAGACAGGTTTAGAAGACAAAGATACCGTGGAAGGAATATCAATACTTGGTCATCTTTTCATACCGCTTATATAGCCAAGAGAGCACATAAAACTTCCTGAAAAAATGGGTGATTGCGTTGGACCAACTCGCCACTGAAGGAAGGCCATGTAACTGGGCCGACATTTTGGCTCTCAGGTTGAAGGAACAAGTGACAGAAGCTCGACATCCATCTAAGGGTCAGAAAGTAGAGATATACATGTCTTCTGACATACTAGATGGAGTTTGTGCTTGTCATTAGTTCCCAGGCTTGTGTTGGAAACGGACACCTTCGGAAACCTCTGTGCACACTTATTGTTGCAGATTATTCTCTGAATGTAGCTTTTGCAGAGTGATCACACAATTGTTAGACTACTTTGACACCCTGGTGTACAAAATGATATTTGAGTAGGATCCACCTTGCATGTCATAGGTAGCAATAAACGAATTGATCGACATATCATATTGGTATTCCTCACCCCTTGGCATCTTCATACATATGTACAATGCGGAGAAGGCTCCGCATGTTTTATTGAAGTTTGCCATGGAAAAGCTCATCATGTAAGAGGTGTCATATAACATCTCAATAGGGTTGTTATCAAGACTGCACAAGAATAAGAAGGCACATTAGACCTCTCTTCCTTTGCAGATCGAGTTGTCTGAGATATAGAATCTCATGCATGCTGAGGCCGAGATGGAGGAATTCAAAAGATTCACCTTCGGCACTAGTGGTTTCAATCTGTATGATCCACATTGCTTTGTAAAGGACCACTATGTGAGAGTGTTGTTTCCTTGGATCCATGGGGTGTGTCATTGGCCTAAGGAAGACCATTGGAGATATTGCAATCACTTCTCCAAGCTCAATTAAACAATCGACATAGTTGTAGAGTGGTTAGAGCACCATCATGAGCAGTAATAGATGGTAACATACATGTGCATGACAAAGGTAAGAGAAAGGTTTTTGACAACACAGAGGCAAAACAAAGCCGCAATTTCAAAGAGCATTCACTCGTGATGAAAGAAGCTTCGGAGGTTCAGGCTAAGAGGCGTCAATGAGACAAGACGATCACACAAAGGCTAAATGAGAAATGGAGGATGTAGGAAACAGAAAAGGAGTTGCGGGAGTTGAAGAAGCAACTTCGGGAAGAACAAGATCTACACAGAAGAGATAAAGAAGCACAACAGGGGGTGCAACATGCACAGATTGATGAAGCTGCACCCATATAGGTTATACACTCATCCGAGAAGCTGGTATAAAGCAGATAGGGTGAGCAGTCGCAGGAGCAGGACTTAGCTCAAGAGATTGAATAGATGCTAGAGAAGATGGATATGAATATGGTCCAACAAGAGTCAGATCAGAATATTGACCTCATGCTTCAAAACCAAGAGGTCACCCCACTAACTTCGCTAGATCCGAAAGCATAGCAAGTCCCAAGTAATCAAGGAGACTCATAGATCCTTGCAGATAATACAGAAGTATAGATGCACAACATATCTTTCAACGATTTGCAACATAGAGTTGTGTGGCCACGCAAAGTGCCCAATCTAGATGTTCACATAACTCCTACATAATTTGAAGAAGGAGTGATCGTATCTAATGGGTGCAAGAATTTAGTAGCATTGGCAAATGATACCAGAGCGTATGGTGAGCCACCAACTCGAGTGTTCGATTCTTGATAGTAGATAACGAACACATGACTAAGGGGTTATATGCGGCCAAGTAGGGAGGAAAATATGCTACATCATCCGCGAGAGCAGAGTTGAAGAGAGAGATATTGGATGAAGTATTGTCCATCGAGATAGTGATGCAGATGTTGTATTCCAGATTCAGCACCATGCATAAGTCGGTTGTCCATCTCAAAAGTTGGTAGCAACACTGTGCTAGGAGAGCATGCATCTTGTCAAATATGCACACTACTGTCAACTGCATGCAAACATGGACAATGAGGTACAAAGGAGCCCCATTTCCTTTACCAAAGATGATGAAGCCAAAGGTGGTAGAGTTGAAGGCACACATCCATATTCAAATCCGAAACTATGAGGAACTCCCATAGCTCATCACCAATTTGCAAGCTTCACATGTACAAGAGTTTAGAAGCATGGATGGCATCGTGCACATGCACATGATCCCATCCATTGGCACACTCACTGAGGTGAAGACAAAGAACACACTCACTGAGGTGAAGACAAAGAACTAAGTTTGACTGGAGCTTGAAATGTACATTGATGAGTTGATGTGCGTAGCCACCAATGCAAAATTGAAGATCAGCATAGACATTGTGCATTAGTATGTTGCTAGTTGGGCTACACTCAAGATTGTGATATCCATGTTATCTGCCGAGCTAGACAGAGGTTCCAAATTAGTGTACTTGGATGAAACGGAGGTGAGAGTTCATTTTCAATGCAATTTCACCATTGAGCACACAGAAAACATAACAGTCTACTGAGCTTGGCATCAATTCACCACCATCGATCATCACGAGGATGTTGAAGAGTTGGTCTTACCATAGCTATCTAAGTCTTAGTAATGTCTTGCATGGCTTGCTCAAGCCTATTTTGTCTTACATGGGTACATGTGTAGATTGTAATGTAACATCTTATAAAAGTGAAATACCAAGCGTCGATAGTAGAATGTAACAACCATGTAGTAGTTGAAAATTCATGAGGGTAGGTGAAGGGTTACAAAGGGGAATGTCAAGGGTCACCCCACCCTTTGCTATTTATAGAACCTAATATCCCACTGTATAGGCTTTTGGGAGAGAAGATTCCTATAGGTGTATCTTAGAGAAAGCTTTGAGTGTATTGTAATGAGCCCTCACTTCTCCACAATGCAGAGCTAGTATATCTCTTTAGATGAGTAGGGGGCAGTGACTGTAACGTGCCATTTTGGGGACTAGTGGTTGGTGATAGCTACATGTGTGATTGGATATTTCACTTTCTTAATATAACAAAGCCAACACATTTCATGGATATGTTTCTACTGTATTTTAACTATCTTGGTTACCCTAATGATATATGTATTTTTTGTTTATGCATATATGTATGGACTTCTCTATATATGTTTGTACGAATCTTATTGAGATGTGATGTTGGTTTAACCATCACTTTGGATTGTTGGCTAACCTTATTTCCATATTGTGATGTATCTCTCTCATGTGTTCCCTTCAAGCTGCGTGTTGTCACATGTTTCTAAGGGGCACACTTAGACCCCTGTTACATGTGTTAGACCCATTCATGTACCTTCCTTGACTTGATGCACATGTCACAGCCTTGTTACTACTACAGACATCTTACTCACCTCTGCATGCAACCACGATTAAGAAGATACCATACGACTCCACTGTTGGGACTCCTACACCAAACGGTCTGAGGTCTAGTTGGGACTTCTTACTGGGGGACCCCCTAACATGTTTACAGGTTCGGCACTGTCAACATTTCTGGCACATCCTATTTTGAATCTTTGCATATCTGTCATGGATATCATTAGACTCCTCCCTCTGTGATGTTTGTCCAATGCTGAACCTGTTGACATCAAGAGGGAGTTTAATGATCTCTTGTCAGAATTCACGTACAATGGTGAAGGCGAAGTGTCCTGGCCTAAGTACTTACACAGCTTCCTTTCATTCCTTGACGATGCAGATGAGTTCAATGAAGTCGAGGTTATCTTCTTTCTTTCACACACACTTCATGAATCCCCACAACGATGATGCCACAACCTGCCTCATTCACTTCAATAGTTCTGTGATTTAATTGAAATTACTTTCCATCATTTTGATCCTAATTGTCTTGAAAAAAAACTGTTAAAAAAACGGAAGGCTCTGTGTGAATCACCTATGGATTTTTTATAGTGCTTCTGTGTACTTCAATTTAAAGCTCTGAAAAACTAGATGAAATTCCAATATCTTTGGGATAGATTTGAATAATGTCTTCACAAATAACTAGACTATCCTAAGATGAAGTTGACGTTCAAACCCAACTTAGTATACTTTGATGGTGTATCTACACAATCACAAGAGGACATACTCGGTGTCACAGATGATTTTCTATCTTCCCCTCATCAAATAGCTCAACCATCGTAGATTTGATGTTCAAACACCACTTAGCATACTTCAGTGGTGGATCTGCGCAATCACAAGTGGACATATTCGGTGTCATAGATGATTGTCCATCTTCCCCTCATCAAATAGCTCCACCACCACAGAGTGATGTGGGAGAATATTCACACATATTTGTTCAACTGTCATATCCTCCCAACATCACTTCTCTCAATTTTCGTGCAGATTTGGTTACGAATCCCATGGGTGTCACATGCATTTGTTACCTCAGCCTTCATCTTCATGTTTTATTGATCCTCTAGATTGCACAATATTTTTTTCTTCCATTCTGGATTGTACATCTATTGTGAGCGAGGATCAAGCCACCGATGGAGTTGGTGTTTCACAACCAACCTATGTTGTCATTCATGATGAGTATGACTTGAAACCTAAACATCAACCCGTGATGAAGGATGATCCCCTTTTGTCCATGCCTCCAATGCTTTTTCCTGACATCTTTGTTGATTCTACTATCTCTGATTTCCCTTTTGTAAATCCAACCACGAATGCATCCACTGCTAATCATTCACAGAATACATACGATGTTAGTCCATCATTTGACAATGGAGAGTAAAAATTTTTCATTGAAGATCCACTTGATTTTTCATCTTCATATTCTGGAAACGCAAAGGGTGAACATTCTTGCTTCTCATCTACCCCTCTGTTTGATTTATATAATCATGAGGATGCCGATGAAATCATTCATTTTTCTGATCATAGTTGTCATGATCTAATTACTTCGTATTTGATCATGTTGATTATTATATAACTATTGATCTTTCAAAGCCACCCATTTATGATAATCAATTTGTCAATGAATCCATAACCCCATAGGTTGTCAAGGCACTTTAGCCCAAGTTGATGGTTTTGTCAGGCCCTCGTTGTCTCACGGATGGTTTCACTTCCGATCAGGAAATTGTTGAAACACCCAAGGCTCCTCATCACTGATCTGTATGCATTGAAGATCAATCCCATGCACATATTTTGATTCCTCCAGTTGACCTACATGATCCCATCGCTCAAGCATTGGAGGAATCTTACACAGAAAGCACACGTGCATGATGCAAGTTGTCTATGTTTCTCATGTTTTCTTGCATGTCACACTCAAGAGAATGTATATGCTTAACATATGCACATAATATAGCACAACACCATGGTCATTCCATGAATTTCATGTCATGCTCTTTGACCTTTTTCTTTTCTGTGCACACATTTAAACTCAGAGTGTGTTTGTCTTCTTTGTTATATCTTTCACGTTCACTGGTTCGCGTGACTGTGTTATTCGAAAACCATGCCTTCGCGAACATGGGTTGATCAATGCATTAGTGTTTGCATTGGAAATATCACTTCACGTGATCAGGCCCATCCACCATTAGCTTAGGAGTAGTAGTGTTTTCTAATGACTAGTTTACTTACATGCATGTTTTCTTGTTTGCTTGTTTGTTTGTTTGTTTCCTTTCTTGCTTGCTTTGCTTACTCGCTTTACTTTCACATTTTATTATACTCTTTTTTTTTGTTTTTTGTTTGCTTGTTTATGTTTGTAGGTTAGTTTCACGTGATAGTGTGTCCGACTCAACACTTGCACTAACTGGTATCACTTACTCTAGTCAATTTCTTTTGGATTAACCCTTGTCAGCTCAGTCAAGTAGGGTAAGGAGATGGGGGAAACCTTAACAAGTATGTCAAAGGTATATACAAAATACTTCTCTAAAGGAACAACCTCTTCTACTCTTAATAATTTGGGATCCCTCTTCTGGCTCTGAAATGAATAAGTTCTATGCACAGTTATGAAAATGAAAAAAGAAAACATGAAGATGTGAATTTTTTTTATAAAATGAAAAATGAATAAGGCAAAAGAAGAGAAAGGCTTCATGTGCAGAGAGGTGATGCAAGTAACTCCACCAGGGTACTGACCCGGCTCGCTAGCAGTGGACTGATGCTTGTATTCCTATTTGACTCTGCTGGGGTACTGTATAGCCCTACTGGTAGCGGAGCAACACTAGAGATGAAACTTAAACTCTAACTATCATATTTCTTGTGCACCAATATACCCGTCATCCCAATCGAAATAACCATGTTGACTTCTCTTGGAATGTGTGCTGACTGACCAAAAGCATGGTAGATGATACATATTTCAACCAAGCTAGTGTGGAAACCAAGAAGATCTAAGAACTGAATAATAATTCGGGAGGAGTTAGATTTCATTTTCACAAAACAAGGTCCATTCAAGGATTTGGAGTTCTTACATCGTGTCGCCAAGTGTTGTAGCTACTACGACTACACTTGAATTTTTTTTCTTAGCTTTGTTTTGGAGCCTCCATACTAGCCATCGTTAGGCTTCAACTGAGTTTCATGGCTTCCCAGCTTGTGCATGTCAACTTGATTGTTTCCCAACAAAGGCTGTCATTCCAGACTTATACATTTTCCTGGCTGAGATGCTCCAAATGAAAATTGTGAATTTTGGAGGAGATCTAGCCTTCCCTCTAGAAATTGCACAATCCTACTAGGCTACCTGTTAGGCTCCAAAAATGTGCAATCCAACTAGGTAGCCTTCCCTCTGAAAAATGAGAAGTTCAACCCAACAATTGGCTTCAGCTTAGAAATTGTAGAATTCTAACTAATAGTCAGGGCTTCAATCTAGAAATTGCATAATGCATGAGGGACAGCCAGTCTTGTTCACCCTAGAAACTGTGCAAATTTCATCCCATGGCTTGCAGACTACTACATGTGCATTCAAGTTAACTGGTTCCCTACAGGACTGAGAAATCATGATTTACATGCATGGGCTGTTTTTTTCGAAAAAACAAAGAGTAAAAAAGAATCCATAGATTTTAGGGATCTATTTTTAGTAGTTGGGGGTTACATGCAAAGATAATTTAGAAACTTCCCTCCAAGTGTTGCTTTTTCTAGATTGCTGGCATGTGCGTCATAAGCGTCATCCTTATCAAACTTATTTATTTGATGTTGCAAAGCTCATTCCTCACATCGATCTTGGACGTGTGACATCCCACATCGTATCTAGGAGTCCTTAGCACATTCAACTCAACTTTTTCTAGTAAGTCTGTGTTGGGCGAAAATATGTTCGTTTAATTCTATTGTAGTACTTGCCCAACTATTTAATTTGTCAATCCGAGGTCCGTAGACTTACGAGACACATCCACTATATATGCAAGACTGAAGTGGAACTAATTTAATCTAAATTACTGGAATTAAATTAATCTAAGAAGGCATTGAAACATTAACTATGAAATTAGGAAATTGCATAAAGGAAAAGCAATACAACATGTGAAGAATTGAATGACAAACAACATATGTGATCTCACAACAATAAAACTATCTCAAATTATATTACAAGAATTAAATTACAAATCATGAAAGCATAACAATAAAAGATGAAAAACTAAGAATTCTTTCCATTATTCGTTATTAATTCCCTCATTATTCAAATGAAGAGGGAGCACTCTCTTATATACATGAGGAAGATAACCTTCTCATAATTACATATCCAATATTCTCTCAAGCACTCTCAACTAATTTCCCATTGTTACAAGATATGATCGCACAAATCTCTCAAGCATTTTTAACTACTTTCCCATTATTACAAAATATGATCCCTTTGAATCCTCCATAAATCTGTCACATATCTTGGATAAGATATGCCAACCAAATCCTCCATGCCTTTCTCCTTAGGAATTGGATAAGATATGGCAGCCAAATCCTCCATGATTTTCTCCTTAGGAATTGGATAAGATATGCCAACCAAATCCTCCATGATTTTCTCCTTAGGAATAGGCTTGCATAATTATCTCCTTAATATGGTGGAGGAGATATGGATAAGTCTCTTCGAATTAATTCTCCACATATTTCCTACACATCAAAAATCTCACATATTCTTGAGATATATATAAAAATATGTATATTTTCTAATATTTAGTCATCAATTCACTTATAATACAAAAATGAATAAAATGGAAAATAAGAAGGTGAAACCCAAATGTATGTATGAAAATGATATGATAAAAGGTTAATGGGATGATGAAATGTAAGGAATAGTCAAGAAAAAGGTGGATGAAAATATGACATTTATGAGTCCCAACAGTCTGCCTTTTGTGTCATTTGTTGCTCTTATGTCTATTTTTGTATTTCTCTTTGTATGAATGTTATTTGCTTGGTTTTTTTGAATGACTAGTGTCATTTTAATCCCTCTTGAAATTCTGAAAATTTGGCCAGCACTAACCTCTAGGCTTGCATTATGCAATTCTGGTAGGCAATGCCCTGCTGGTCCCATAAATAACACAATACAGTTTGTGGGTTTGCATGTCATTTCTGATTGAAACTACACATTACGCAATTTTAATCGTTACTAAGCTAGGATGGACTATGCGTTATGGAATTCCAGCAATTAGTGAGCCTCTTTAGAACCCAGAATATGCCTTGCACAATTTTAGTATTCAATCTCCCAGCCTCCCTGTGAAAATTGCCCAATCTTCTTAGTCATTCACCCAGGTATGTTGCATGCTAGTCCTCAAAGTTGTTTTCGTTTTCAACTGAATAAATTCTTACCATGACTATTTCTATGTCTCTAGGTATCACAGTTGTTCATCCATCTCTCAACAGTATAGGTACAATGGCCTCAAAGAGAGCAGGGTCAAAGGACACTGTCGAAAGTGAAACTGGATATGCAAGTGAACAAGTGTCGATTAGCTTGCCCATTTACAAAGACACCAAGTTGTTCATAAGCGAGGACATCAATGACACATTCTCAGACACATTTGAGGAATATCAGGAGGACTGCACGGTCTATGTCAGCATCCACGAGTCAGGCTTGTACCCGATTTCATGTCGGTATCTCACGTTTCCATGCGTGGACATGATCCATTGGATTGTCTCACACACTGATCCAGAGACAATGGCGTTGAGCAATGTCAGTGGGATAGAGCTTGCTATTTTCAAGGTGAAGGATTTTAAGGAGATGTATCACTTGCCACAACTAATGATCACAATGGAGAAACCCTTCAATAAACCTAGTAGTAGTGAAAACTGAAGAGATATCTTGAAGACATGGGAAAAAGAGCCACCTAAGTTTAGGACAACACCCAGCCAGGTTTGCAAGATGAAGATACTATGGAAGGCATATCAATACTTGGTAATATTTGCATGATGCTTATATGACCAATAGAGCACAAATACCTTCCTGCAGAGTTGGGTGATTGTGTTGGACCAATTGGCCAGTGAAGGAAGACCTTCTAACTGGTCCAACATGTTGGCTCTTAGGTTGAAGGAACATGTGATAGAAGTTGGACATCCACCCAAGGGTAAAAGATTATAGATATACATGTATGCTTACATAATGGATGCAGTCTATGCTCATACACAATTCGCACTGGATTGGGTTGCACACGAATACCGTCAGAAACCTTTGTGCACACTTATTGCAGATTATTCTCAGAACATAGCTTCCGTGGAGTTATCACACAGTTGTCTGAACACTTTGTCAATCCAGTGTACAAAATGATATTTGAGTAGGATCCACCTTGCATGTCACAGGAAACGATGGAGGCATTGGTTGACATAGAATATTGGTATGCCTCACCCCTTCACACCTTCATACGGATGTAAAGCATGGAGAAGGTTCCACATGTTTTACCGAAGTTTTCAATGGACATTGTTACACTGAAATTTGTCACCATGACTATCTGTAGTTAATATGGCTCCATCAATAGTCATATTATCCTCCTTGTCAAGCCTAATACCTCTG
>APFE031321602.1:0-34468 GCA_000404065.3 Pinus taeda
TGGAATAAGAAAGAAATTTGATAACTTTAAAAAAGTGGTAGCTTGACAAAAGTTGTAGAGAAAAGATTAATCTCTCCTACCTTGACAAAGCTCGTGGTCAATATCAACACTTACAAGAACTTTGTTGTGGTATATTATCAAAACTAATAGAAGGATATGAAAGAGTGTATTGTAAAAACCTTGACAAACACAACCACTGAAACTTGGAACATTGTTTGTAGGAAGAGAAAATTATGTTTCTTTTTCCAAACATGTATGTTAGTATATTACAGTTTAATGAACATGTTTTCTTATTATCATATATGGTTTCATACTTTAACAAAACATTCACCAAGACTTCACAATGTTTTATTATTCAGTAAAAGATTTGCCAAGATATTACAAGATTTTATAATTTAGTGAAAGATTCTTCATCACTGTACAAGATAATATAATCTGGTTAGAGATTCGCCAAAAAAATTATATATACATATTATATTATTGATAAAATCGCCTCCCATTTTTCCTATGTATCATGGGGATTAGCCCATTTATTATACATATAAATTTAGGGTGTTTCTTAAAATTTTCTCTGCCAAAACCCAAGACCAAGACCAAATAGCCACAAAAACCCAAGTCAGCCCTCCTCCAAGTCTCTTCCACCAAATCAAAGTCAACAAATTCAACGTTGATAAAATATTTGAATTTTGGTCAGCTCCTAAAAATTTGACCCCTAAAATTTCAACTTTGTAACAATTCTGGAAAACCACAAAGAATACTCGCACATGTGGATATATTAGGGTAGAAAACAATACTTTCTTTCTCCTTAGACTTCTCTCTCTCCTTTTACTTCTCACTGAAGTTATTCTATTCTTGGCACAAAAATCGAAGTAGTGAGTGAGTGCTCCAATGAGGTTGAACTAATATCTATATATACACATTCAAGAGGTCAAATAGGTTCCTTTCTAGGACAACTTTTCTAGGAGGGCTGACTTGGTCTTGTGGAGGAAAAATTGATTCTTTTGACTAAAAAAAGGTAATTTTATTTTTCTTCCAAGAAGTCCAAATGGGACTTTGACTCAAGACAAAAAAACATTGACTCAATAAACCCTAGAAGCATGAAGAACATGCTTTTACTTAATAATAATAATAATAACTTTTTTTTCTTCTTTTTTCTTCTACATGAAATAAATATTGATCAATTACAATGATAATTATGAAGATCGGACCTAGTTACATTTTCAACACTCCCTCTTAACTGGGGAGGTATTAATAATGACTCAACAGGATACAAGGATACTCTCAAATTGAAATATTATCATAAGAATAGTTCGGATTGATAAGAATCATCAAGGATCATGATAACCAACATTGTCAATTAAAAAAATAGCAAGGTATGGACTGACAAGCTCCAACTGACTCCATTAAATCACAACACAAACATTTGGACACCACCACCACCTCTCAAGGCACATACCCCATTCGGATGTTCACCAAGTATGTCCTTATAAGGCTATTCTTATCTTGGATATCACCCCATCCTCAAAGAATATCGGTCCTCGGGACTACTCTTATCTTGGATTCCCAATCTTGAAAGAGTATTGATCCTTGGGACTAATCCTATCTTGGATACCATTCCTCAAAGAGTATTGGTTCCACATGCTTATCCAGTCCACGATTCTCCCTACCAATGCCTTCATTAAGCTTACAACTGTTAGTCCTAGCCATAGTGCATGGCACATGGAGAATATGATGTCCATCCTCACTCTCTTTCAAACAAGGAGACATAACCATAAGCCTCAACTTGTCTCATTCTACATCAATACATTAGATACTTTTTCTTCCACAGAGATCTAGTTGTAGCTTCTTGACTCTCATCAGCATCACACCATAATGAGCTTTAACCTTCCTGGCTCTAACTATATTCATATAAGTTTAAATTCAACACATCATCAAATAGCCAAATTCCTTCACAACTGCTTGTATAAGTCTTCATAACAGATTTCTGCCTCAAATTCTTCCAATCATATCAAATTTCAATTATTAATATTGTCTACCTTAATCAATGTGTTCTAGGATCAAATAGTTGTTAGTACAATGATATTACCAAACAAATTTTCATATCACTACTACCTTTTCTACCTTTATATCTACTATGTTTTCTTTCGGGGAGCCAAACCATATCCAAAACTTTATAAGGTGACCTCTAATCTAGAATCTTCATGTCAATTCTTGTTGCTAGCTTTCTCTAAAGTCAACACTAACTCCTTTGCATAATTTAGCTCCTCAACCAATAGTGTCAACACAAGTTGTCTCAATAATGTGTTTTGTTGCTATACCAAGATTAACTGGGAATTTGTCCACCATCTTGACTTTATTTTTCAACCTTTTATAGACCAAAATGTATCATGTTATGCTTCTTGAATTTCTACCCAAGTATATTTCTATTCTTCCTGTAACATATTCTTCCTTCAACTCCCTCTGAAGATATGAGTTCTTTCCTAAGGTATTCATGAAACAATAGTACACTTCTTCCTTTCAGGTTGTCATTCAATTGACTCCTTCGAATGTGCTACCTTTTTAACCTTATTTGAAGATGATGTATGTTGGCGGTGTTGGACCTGCCAACATGTCAAGGGGATCTCCCCAGTAAGAAGTCCCAATTAGACCTCAGACCGTTTGGTGTAGGAGTCCCAGCAATGGGTCGTAAGGTAATGCCTTGACCGCGATGTCGCACAGAGGCAAGTAAGATAACTATGTTAGTAGCAAGGGTGTGACTGATGCAGTGAGTCAAGGAATGAGTATGAGAGGTTCCAACACTTCAAAGGGGGAGGAAGGTGAAGGTGAGTTCCAAGCTGAAAGGGATTAGTCCCAACTTGGCTAGGAACACACAACACAAAGGACATACATAGCTTCTGGCAGAGTAGTCGACATAGATGCGGCAGTCCCAACATACAAGGTAAGATAACATGGACAACACTCACAGATCAGTCTAAGACGGGTATGACAGTTGATATAACAAGGTTTAGAGAAAGGTCTATCTGGTGTTCAGCAGAGCAGTGACACAGACGGTGACAACATTAACAACCTATGCAACACATTAACAACAAGATTCATATAATTGCATGTGAATCAGTTCATACACAAGTACATAAGTTAAACAACATATATCATTAAGCCAACTGAAGCAGTCCAAATACAATAACAATATATGCATGAAAATGTGTTGGCTTTTATTATATAAAGAAGTGTAAGTCACAATCATATAATACACCATGTAAACCTGCTAGCCCTATCAGTAGAACATTACGACCACATCTGCCTGCTCCTCAAAAGAGATGTATTAGCTCCGTGCAGTGGAGAAGCCAAGGCGTGTTACAATATTGTCCAAGCCTTCTTCAAGATAGTCTTAGTAGAAGCTTGGCTGACCAAAATCATATACAATGACTTATTAGGGACTATTTATGGCAAAGGGTGGGGTGACCCTTGACATTCCCCTTTGTGACAGTTCAACTACCCCCATGACTCTTCACCTACTTTATGACTGTTACATCCAACTATTGACACTCGACTTACACTTGACATGACTCAACATTACAATGCACATGTACTCATGTGAGACATCATGGCTTGAGAAAGCCTTGCAAGACATCACTGACACTCGATCCAATATGATGAGACCAACTCTTTGACATGCTTGTGATGGTCAAGTTGGTGAGATGATGCTAATCTTGGTCATCCGTGATGGTGTGCATGCACCTCATGGTGACATTTTGTTGAAGTGAACTCTTGTCTCCATTGCATTGGTTCGTCCCCTTCATCCAACTCATCTACTAACATGTGCATGGTCTCCTCAAGTACAATTGAACTGGAAACAAATTGATGCATAGTGTTTGTGTTGATCTTCAAGTGCGTGTTGGTGGTCATGTGCATCAACTTGCCGAAGTGCATGTTTAGCCCCAGTTGGACATGATTCTTGTCTTCGCCTTGGTGAGTGTGTTGAATGGGTTGGATTGCATGCGTGCACTCAACAACATGCATGTTATTGGACCCTTTGAATGCAATCAACAACACTGCTCACCATGTTTGCTCTATGTTACCTGTTGGGATGGATCCTTAACTTGTACTGGTGCAGTTTCATCCGTGAGTGCATGTTGCGCCCACTATTGTTCATGTTCCTGCTGCAACTCATTGGTTTGTCTATTCATCTTCATGTTCTTCCTGAGTTTCTGCTTCGGCACATGAAACTCCTTCTTTGTTCCATCTTTTGCCTCTGCGCGATCTTCATGTCGCGCCATCACTTCATAGCCTTAGTCTCCAAAGTTGCTTTCATTATCAGTGGATCTACTTGATCTTGCAACTTTGTTCCACCTCTATGTTGTCAACAACATTCCTCTTGCATTTGCTTCATTTGTTGCTTTCACTGCATCCAGTATGTTGTGTTCACTGCATTCGGTATGTTGCCTTAAGCTATTGTTCATGATGTTGTTTCTTGATGTCCTTGTGCAAGAACAACTTGATGTCTTCATGAGTAGGTAATCCCATGGACACTTGATAGACTACATCCCCAAGCGTGATCTGAACAGTGTCTTCGACTCTACTCTCTTGGAAACCATTGTACTTGTACTGCTAAGAGGCAGATGAACACCTGTGATACCTCGAGACAAGGAAACACTCATAGCAAGCAATATGTCAATCAAAAACCAAAATGAACATGAGAACTGACTTGCAACATACTTGGGTGAATGATCATGAAGGTTGCACAATTTCACCGAGAGGTCAGGAGATTGACTGCCAAGGCTACACAAGGCACAGTCTGGGCTACCGAGAGACTAACTGACTGCTAGAGCTTGAAAATGTGCAATCCAGTTGGGCAGTTGGTTGTTGGGATTGCAGAATGCATGATTCCGACTGGAAAAGACTGCTAGCCCAGGGACAGACTTGCGCAATTTTTTGGGCCAAGAAGCCATTGACCTCCAGAAATGTGCAATTCAATCCAGGAGGCTAGTGCTAGGCTAGAATACGCAAATATAGAGGGGAAGGTGAGCCTTCCTTATCCAAATTTCACAATGCAGCCTTAGTGAAGGCAGAGACAGGGCCAAGGTTTGTCTGACTTGCCGATGGGAAACTAGAAGAAAGTAAGTCGATGAAATGCATGGTGACACTAAGTGATAGCAGAAGTGATAAACAGTGCATGCAAAACATGAATGAAAGAGTTGAGCAAACAGATCAACATGCATGTGGGTGAGGCCATTCGCCGATTGGGCGAATGTCCATGTAAAATAGTTTCATGCATGCAACAGTGGTGAGATAGCAACAAAAATTGAAACAAGGCTAGAAGCTAGAATACATGTAAACAACAGTAGATGTTCAAAGAAATCAAGCAAACAACACTCACACAAGTGAATACACAAAAAGCAACATAAATGCCGAAAAAGACAAGTTGAGGCCACTTACTTGTGAATAGCTGAGACGGATGTGTTGAAGAGTCCTGGATGTGCTGTGGGATGTCAGAGCTCCAAGATCGATGTGAATGAATGATATCTGATGTATCGAATAGATAATTTTGGTCTTAGGACACACATGTCACAAATCTAGGAAAAAGCGACACTTGGAGGGAAAGTTCTAAAACAACTTTGAATGTAACCCCCCGACTGCTAAAAATAGATCCCTGAATCATGGGATGCCTTTTTCATTTTGTCTCTTTCTATTCTGAGAAGATCAAGTCATGCATGCATGCAATTCAAGTTTCCTCAGTCCCGGGTGGAACTAGTCAACTGAATTGTCCATGCATGCTAGTGCTCAACTGCTTGGGGAAAATGTGCATTCCTGACTGTAAGATGGCCTTACTGCCTAAGGGGATTACGCAATTTCTAGGCCCAACAACGGACTGCTACCCATATTTGTGCAAATCCTGGCAGGATTGCACAATCGTGGAGCCCAACAGGCTGTCAGAGGGGATTGCACAATTCCTGGAGGGAAAGGTTGGTTGCCCTCCAAAAATGCGTAAATTTCATTGGGAATTGCTCAGCCTGCAGCTAGACCAAGTCCAGGTGTGCAACCCATGAAGGGAAAAGATCAAAATGTGATCGACAAGCTGCCTTTGAGCAAGAAAGACACTGAAGCTTGAGGACTTGATGAAGCAAGGCAAGTTGTTGTGAAGGTTGGTAGGGAGGCTCCAAAATAGGCTAAGGAAAAATTTTGGAGGGTGGTTGTAGCCCCTACAACAATGTCCATGAATGAGGTTCCTTATTTGTGATGAGAGATGCTTCATTTACGCCTCCAAATTTTTCTAGTAGAATAGACTTCTGCTACAATCCATTCAAATGCTCGTATCATAAAATATCATGCTAGAGAGACTTCTTCTAATGTTGCATAATGTCTTGAATCATGCTATTGTACTGCTGCTAGTAAATGTTTCTTGCTAATGATGATGGTTGCTTCCAAATCTTTGTGATGAGATGCAACTAAATATTCCTTTTAAACTATTTCAATTTGATATGCTTTACAACTTTGTGAATCCTAAAATCTTCTTCAAATGCAACTATAGCTACTCTTCTAGCTGCTATAAGAAATGAAAACAATTTTTCTTGCAGACCTGGTACATGCTCATACTTAAATAGTAGATATCCTAGGGTCTTTGACTTTAGGTTTCTTTTTAGGTCCTTCATCTTCTACTACAAGTGTTGGTATCACAGAGATAAGCTTCAAATGTTAATGTCATAGTTATTTCATAGAGTTTCAACATCTCGTTCTAGATTCGTTTAGCCTGCTATATAGGTTGCCTTCATGGATATAGTAGGTTCTTATTTTATGTATTGGACAGCTAATAACATAGCAAGTTCAAAGACATATATACACTGAGTTTGGATTCAATTTTTTCCATACACTACTATAACCAGGTCTTTATATGGTCTTCAAGAAGTCGAATATTGATCTTATTCCTTCGTTCTTCAAGCTAAGCTACAAAGCATAGAGATGTGCCTTTTAAAATTCTTGTCACGTTCCTTTCTTGCACCGAATCAAGTTTCCACAAAGATATTGCTTCAATTTTTTGTTGTCTTATTCTTCATTGTCGTAGGTTTGATACTTGATGCTTGATCCTTGATAAGCCTTCATATTTTTTCTTCAGAGATGATCTACTACCGTAAGGTGACATGTTCTAGATTTTGTTCTTTGTATATATGCCTAGTCCATGAAAAAATCTTATATGTTGCATATATCATCAATTCCATTATGTCATACACATCTTTGGACCACAATATATCTCATACTGTCCTTTTAGTGATTAGCCTAGAAACCAACTTCAAATTGCAAAGGAAACCAAACACTTAGAGGCTAGAACTATTTCAATATTGATCTTCGGATGGCAATAAGAATACTAATTTTGGGCTTTTGTAAATCATGGATAAGGAGCATACTTTAGGTTTTTTACTCGGTGATTTATTCAATATGTCTTCATAAACTTCGGTTTATTAGTCCACTTGAGCGAGGAATAATTTGCATCTCTGACTTTTGTATTAGCACAAAGAATCATGCCACAGAGATTTCATGACTTATATGTCATATAGTTCCATAAAATATTTGGATGCCACAATAGGTTTGGATTTGTTGTGTATGCTTCTTATCTTTTGCCATTTCTTGAGAATTGATGTGTATTGTTCACATAAAAATATAGTGATGTAGAAGACTCGGATGTCTTGTATGGTAGATGTAGTTATTTGACATTATTATGAATGGTTTTTTCTTGCATTTCTTGTCACTTGCATGATAGTGTCTTTTCAGAGAATCTTGTCACTATTACTAGAATTTTCAAATACATAGGGTTCAAATACCTCTTGTTTGCCACAGTCTTGTCCTTAAATGAAGAACTTTGCAGATAGTTCGAATCGCAAACCTTCTTACAGGATTGGATTTCGATGACAAGTGGATCTTCTGTCTAGGGTCACCATTGTTTCTCCTTGTCTCACAATGCTATAGATATTTTGCATACAATAGGAATTTCCCTTCACTTCATGCTTGAGCGAGTGCATAGAATATTCTATAGATCTTTGCATAGGGTAATGATTTATAAACAATAAAGTTCTCATAGTACTTTGATTTAGGATGCCATAATGATCAAATTCATATACCTTTAATAAGCTATGATATTCTTAGATGGATGTTATCTGATTGGGAGTATGAGGACATATTCAAGCTTCCAGGAATGTTCTTGAGCTGCTTCAAGAATAAAGATCTTCTTCAAAAGTGATTGATGATTACTGCATCAAAATTTTCTCCTTCTACCCTAATAATTGTTGCAATTATATCTTCAAAGAGTCTTCAAATAAGCCAATAGGATATGATCTTCAATCTTCCTTTATTTTACTTTAGCTCTGATCCCATGTTGAGAAATCAATATGCTTGTAGATTATGGTGATTTCTCTTACTTGATATTTACTTGTGAATGGTTGTTGGTTTCTTATTTAATTTATTATGTTCTTCTTTATCAAGCAATTACCAAAATACAAAATATGAAGATCACAAGAGACAAAGAACACTGGAAATTAGGCTCAAAGTCAGGTAAAAACACCACAAGGGGGAAAACCCAAGAAAATCATCTTCTTATAGAATCACATCACAATGAGATATCCAAGACCCAATAACAAGACTAAAACAACCACAAAGAACCCAAGTCATCCCTCCTACAAGCATCTTCCACAAATCAAAGTCAATAAGGTCAACGTTGGTTAAATCTATGAATTTTGGTCATCTCCTAAAAATTTGGCCCCTGAAATTTTGACCCTATAACAGCTTCGAAAAACCACAGAGAATACTCACACATGTGGACAAATTAGGGTAGAAAGTGAGACTATCTTTCTCCTTAGACTTCTCTCTCTCCCCTTTGACTTTCTTGTTGAAATTATTCTATTCTTGGCACAAAAATCGAAGTGGTGAATGAGTTCTCTAGTTAGGTCAAACTTCACTCTATATATATAAATCTAGGAGGTTGAATAAGTGCCTTTCTAATATGACTTGTCCAGGAGGGAAAACTTGGTCTTTTGGAGGACAAATTTATTCTTTGGACTTGCAAAAAATAATTTTCTTTTTCTTCCAAGAAGTACAAATGGGACTTTGAATCAAGACAAAATTTCCTTTTACTCAATAAACCCTAGAAACATGAAGAACACGCTTTGACTAAAATAATAATAATAATAATATTAATAAATATATATATTTTCTTTTTCTTTACATGAAATACATATTGATACAATTATAATGATAATTATGAAAACCAACTCTTTTTACATTTTCAACATTAGTTCCTTTGAAGATGAGCCTCCTTGCTTGGCCTTTTTTCCATGAACTTCATCGAATGTTACGTCAATGCTTTCAAATATCTTCTTGAGTCTCAAATTATAGCATTTGTAAGCCTTATTTTTGTGTGAGTACCCAACAAATATGTCTTCATCTACCCGAAAATCAAATTTTCTGATTTTCTTGTCTTCTCTCTTAATGTAGCATTGGCTCCCAAATATTTTGAAGTGTTTGAAATTTGTCGGCCTCCCCTTCCATAGTCTGTACATGGTCTTGTCATAGTTGCTTCTAAGCATTCCTCTATTCAGAATATGCAGTGTTTTCTCCACCACCTGAACCAAGAATATATTGCTCAATTTGGAAACATTCAACATGGCCCCAACCATTTCTTCTATTGTTATGTTCTTTCTTTTAGTGACTTCATTTTGTTATGGTGTCCAGGCTACTAAGAATTGTCCTTTTATTCTTTGTTCCTCACAGAAGTGCTGGAATTCTTTACTAGTGAATTCCCCTCTATTGTCTGATCTCAGACATTTTATCTTCAATTCAGTTTCATTTTCCACCATCTCTTTATAAATTCAAAAAAATATGAATGCTTCTTACCTTTTCTTTAGAAAACTTACTACTATCATTCTGGTGTAATCGTCGATCATTATGATGAAGTACTCTTCTCCTTCTAGTCCTTTAGTTCTCACGGGATCACATAGATGAGTATGTATCAAATCTAATGGTTTTGAAGACTTGGAGTGCTCCTTAGTATTGAATTCAACTCTTATATGTTTTCCATGCCTCCAATGCTTACATGAGGTGGTAGATGGTTTTGAAATCTTTGGCATTTATCTTACAACTTCTTTTTTACTGATTCTCACAAGGTTATCAAAGTTTATGTGTCTCATTCTTTTGTGCCAAAGCCAACTTTGATCCTCTTTAGCCAACAAGCATCCTTCTTTTCCAATTTCATCCAGAGTATATATATCATTTGGGATCCTTGTTTCAGCCACCACTAATTTGTTTGATTTTCCCTTATTATTTCGCATTTCCTTGAGTCAAACAAAATTGTGTGTCCTTGATCACACATTTGACTCACACTTAGCATGTTATGGTTCATATTTTCAATTAGTAAAACATCTTCTACCCTGACATTCTTTCTTTTGAGCTTAACTATACCCTTTCCTATAACCTTAGTTGAAATATCATTTTTGAATGAGAGTGTTCCATAGTTTTCTTTCTACAAAGATACAAATTTGTTTTTATCCCCTTTCATGTGTGTTGAACACCCACTATCGATATACCATACACTTTTCTTGTTTTTGGCTTTAGAGAAATCACACATTGTTCATCCTTCTTTTTCTAGACCCTTGAAGGTTCTTTTGGAGGAATAATTGATTCACGCCTTCACTCACTTGGAAGAGTGTGAAACCTACAATCTTTTGCTAAATTTGTCCAAAATTGTTGCATTTATTATTATTTTTTTAATGTTCTATGTTGTAACTATCACTTTAACATTTTCTTCTTTCATTAGCAATCACTTTTTCCAATTTATTTCAATCACCCAATTACACTAAGCAATTGTAGATAGAACAATAAACAATATGGACAATAAAAGACATAGAAGATCAATGAGACACAAAGATTTTAGTCAAATACCAGGGGAAAACCCAACCAGATTCTTCTTCTATTAGATTTTCATCAAATGTTCAGTAGAGATACATAGTCCAAGTACATCCAACAACTAGCCAAAGGTCAAAGCCTTGACTTTCAAGTCAACCAATCCAATATCCAATCAATGAAAAAAAAAGTCAAATTTGGTCAAAGTAGCAGTCCTGCGATTTTCGCCCCTATCAAAGTTTAGTCAGTAGTTGTCAATGCATCCCTAACCAATCAAAGTCAATGGTCCAAAGTGCTCAAAAAATTTCAGTCAAACAAGTAATAAATTTAACATTCCTTGCTTG
Organism: Pinus taeda; assembly: GCA_000404065.3. NCBI lineage: Eukaryota > Viridiplantae > Streptophyta > Pinopsida > Pinales > Pinaceae > Pinus > Pinus taeda. The sequence goes on from APFE031321602.1 coordinate 11,229, forward strand.
CTCAAACCCAGTCAAAATAGTCCAAGATTTCTTCCCATAAATTAGTCAGAGTCAACAATTGACCTGCATAAACCCTGGCTTCATATATGTGATCAAATATGGTCAAAGTGCCCTCAAAACTTCAGTCAAAACCCCAGTCAAGGTGGCCTTCTAAAATAGATCAGATTCTAGTCAAATTCACCTGAAGTCAATGTTGATCAACGAGGCCAAAAATTAGAAAGTCAACACAATCAACAAAAGTATCCTCTCTCTCCTTCAAATGTGTGAACTTGGCTTTGTAATTTCAAAAGTGATAGAACCAAGAAGAAGAAGATTTTATGTGTGATGTGATGCCTCCAAGTGATGCCAAGTTAAGTGTATTTATATGTAGACTTGGGGGTCGAATTTCTCCTTTAGGCTAACTTTTGCTTTTCAAGACGACTTGGTCCAACTACAAAAATTATATTTTTCCATGAGAAATTTTATTTTTTCCAGGTGCAAGTGGGGCTCCTCAGGGTTTGTTGGTATTCCCTAATGGGGAAATGGCTCCCTTAACAGCTAATTTTCAACAGCCCCTCTCAGCTAGGGAGGAATGTTCGACTACATCATAAGTCTCATCTTGGATGTATCTATCTCATCATCACTGCATCATATCACATCTCGTCTCATCTCTACTTATCTACTGAAAAATGATATCTCAATCTAAAGAAGAAGAATCATCATTGGAGAGATCAATATTCAACCCTATATCCAATGACAATAAGGAAGATACCACTTACCATGAGAGTTAAGGATCACACACAACCTATTGTCCGTTGATCTTCCCACCTTGATACTTAATAATCAAGTGGTAGAACACTTGCATCCTAATGACAAATACAACTTGCCATAAATGTCAAGGATCAAACTCATCTCAAATATCCTCACCCATTTGCTAGATTGGTGGAAATATCGACAAGCCCAACTTGTGGGTAGGATGCATATCGGGGTATACTCGGTCAAGTCGCAGACTTGAAAGTAGGCAACAAGTACCACTTTCTATAAGTTCCAACAATCGAACATGCCTCGGGAACAAATACAACTTGCCACAAGTGATAAGAATCAAACATCCCTCCAATGAAAACATGGGAGTAGGGGATAGTTACAACTTTCTACAAGTGATAAGGATTAAACACAACCTAGCACCCTCAACCCCAGGATCTCCCTAGCTTCATTGTCCCCCCCCCACAACAACCAAATTAATGGAATTCAAAAGACAAGGGGGAAGAGCATAACTCATTGTTCTCAATCAATTGTGACCCCTTCACAAAAGGGTCACATCCACTGGTCCAAGTTTCTCTCTAAAAACCAAGAACTTCCCTTTCGTCAAGCTTGGTAAGTATGTTGACTATTTGCTCATTAGTCAAAATGTGATGGAGCCTTATGACTTCTCTTTTCACCATATCCCAGAAATAGTGATATCTAATCTCAATATGCTTGGACCTGTCATGGAACACAAGATTCTCTGAAATTCAGATCCCACTCTTTTTGTTGTAGTATATCACAGTCGTATCTAGTACCTGCTCAAACAACTCTCCAAAGATCTTCCTTAACCATACTACCTCCCAACTAGCCATGCTAACACCAATGTACTCAACCTCTACCTTACTAAGGGCAACACACTTCTACTTCATGCTCATCCAAGATATCATGGAAAACCCTAGGCTAAAACAACACCATGATGTGATCTTCATGTCAACAAAATTTCCATCCAAATCAACATCAGTGTATCCATGAAGTCTCACATCTCTGACAGTGTATCTCAATCCAAGATTGATAGTCTAATGTAGGCATCTCAACACATGTTTAGCAGCAACCTAGTGTGCATGTAGCAACTCCATCATAAATTGACTTAGAGTGTTGACAATAAATCATATGTACAATCTGGTGTTCACTTAGAACATCAGTTCCCCAATCAGTTTCCAATACTTAGAAGGATTTGTCAGATCAAGTTCCATAGCTTCACGACATAGCTTCTTAAAATTCATCTCCATCATTATGGCCATGGAATTTCATTCCACCATTCCAAATATTTCTAACAACTTGACAACATATTTCCCTTGAGAAAGGAAAATCTCATCATGTCTCTACCACACCTCTAAGCTCAAGAAGTAGTGCATCAAACCAAGTTATTTCATCTCAAAATTAGAGGCAAACTCCCTCTTACACTATAGAATAAGAGGCTCTCCACCTATCAAGAATAAATCATCAACATATAATACCAAGATAAATGGCATACCTTGGAGGACTTTGAAATAGAGTTTTGGATCAATATTTCTTCTTGTAAATCCTAGCTCAATCAGACATCTATCAATACAGGCATACCAATTCCTTGGAGCCTACTTCAATCGATAAATATATTTCTTCAACCTACAGACATGGGTCTTGTTGGCATGATTCTCAAAGCCCTTTGGTTCCTCCAAGTATATTTCTTCCTTGAGTAAGTCATGTAGAAATGCGGTCTTCACATCCATCTGATGAAATGTCCATCCTTGCCTAACAATGAGAGAAATGATAGATCAGATAGTAGTATATCGGGAAACATGTGAAAAAATCTCATCATAGTCCTCTCCCTCTTTCTAGGAGAAACCCCTAGCCAAAAATATCACTTTGTACTTCTTAATACTTCCATCTGCACCATGCTTAATTTTATATATCCATTTAGAAGTCATGACATACTTTCCTTCAGGTATTAGAACCACTTCCCACACATCATTCTTGATGATGGTATCATATTCTTCAGCGATAACATCCTTCCATACTTGTTCTTTCACCTATATAATGTTGCACATAGCTACAACATATCCTTGATATCGACATGACTTCTTGCTTTACCTGAAGGTTCGTCTTGTAGCAACATGTCTCTCAGCATCATGTAAGGTGTCACAAAGCCATAATGGTCTTTTCCTAGGGGGAGGATCACATGGATGGGGATGTAAGGGGTCCATAATTTCCAATGGATTATTAGGAAGATCCGGATCAAGCTCAAACATAGGAGCCCCTTCTTGTACATCCATGGCATCATCGTTCCTCTCAACATTAGCAAGGGGACGAGTATCCCTTGCTTTCCCAAGAGCAACATCTTCATCAAATGTCACATCCCTACTAAACTCTATATTCCTTTGACTAGGTACATATATTCTATAAGCTTTAGAATTTTCACAATAACCAACAAAAATAACTTTCTTTCCTAAATATTCCATCTTGGTTCTCTTCTCTGTCGACGCATGAAATTAGACGGGGCAACCAAAGATCCTCAATTTTCCAACTTCGGGCTTTACACTTGTGAAAGTTTCTTTAGGAGTTTTGTCACCTAAGGCTTGGTGAGGAGTTATATTTATATTTTGAAAATAGACAACAATTTTAATAGCTTCTCCCCATAGAAACTTTTGTAGCTTTTGATCATGCAACATAGCTCTAGCTACTTCCATGATAGTCTTGTTCTTCCTTTCAACTACGCCATTTTTTTCAAGGTTGTAAGGTATGATGGTCTTCTTCTTGATTCCATCTTTCTTGCAAAATTCAATGAATTCATTTGAAGTGAATTCTCCTCACTTGTCAGACTTGAAAATTTTGATCTTCTTTCTGATTTGATTTTCCACCAGTGCCTTGAAGTCCTTGAACATGTCGAACACTTCGTCCTTGTTCTTTAAGAAGAAAATCATTTTTTTTTTTAGATAAGTAATCCAAAAAGATTATATAGTGCAAGTAAACACCAAGAGAGGTCACCAACATTGGTCAACACAAACCAAAATGTATAAGTTGAAGTATTCCATTGGTATTGCTTCTACTTGAAGGAAATAGTCTGTTCACCTTCTTACCACTTGCCCATCCTTGACAAACTTATTCATGATTTATTTGAATCTCAGGCATTCCCGAAACCATTTTTCTCACCTTAGGCAAGGTTTCATAGTGAAGGTGAGTGAATCTTTAGTGCCATAGTTCACATTGGTGAGAAGTATCATGAACCAAGGCTCAGATAGGACTCCCACTAACTTTATATAGGCCTTAATTTCTATTCCCAAGTGTGAAGGAACCTCTCTTGCTAGTCCTCCTTGGAAAACCAAGGATCTTCCCATTAATGAATGCAACCTTGAAACCCATGTCTTCCACGGTAAAAATTGAGACAAGGTTATTCTTCAATCCTGACACATATAAGACATCATGCAGGTGTATAATTTGACCATAATTCAAATGAAAAGAAACAAAATTGAACTCCTTCACAGGATATGTATAATTGTCCCAAAGTATTATGTTTAAATCAAACTCCCTCTCAACCAAGTTTGATAGGACTTCTCTATAGCTAGTAAAATGCCTAGAAGCCCCACTATATACCAACCACCTATCAAAATAATCTGTAGGAGAGGAACTAGAAAGAGCATAAAAAAGAAAGTACGCAGAGTGAGTTTCAACTGCATTATTATCATACCTTGGATTTCTTTATCACTTTTGACGATGGTGACGTTCTTCATGAGTAGCAAGTGCTTCTCTTATTCTTCTATTGTAGAATTTTTGTTTTTGTAGCCACGATTGTTGTTTTTGAACCTTGGAGAACTTTTATTTTACTTGAAGTCTCGGGCATAATGAACATGCTTGTGGAATTTGAAACATTGAACTTTTCATACTTCCATTTTAGATCTTCTATTGCAGTTCTTGAATGTTGGAGCAGTCTTTCTTGAATTAGATGGTCCTCCTCTTTATTTCCTCTTCTTGTCTTGGGAAGAGAAGGCATTGGGATCTCCCTCTTCATGCTTTTGAATTCTTCCTCTATAGATCATCATGGACTCATCTTGAGTGCACTTTCCTAACAACTTATTAAATGAGGGAAACCTGCCATTGTTGCTAATTGTTGTAATAAATGTCTCCCATATCATAGGAAGACCTACAAGGGAAATCAGCACCAAATCTCTATTAGATACAATCTCTCCTATAGTCAAAAGTGGATCCTTGAGTTGACATATCCTCATAAAATATGCTTGAACGGTTTCACCCTTATTCATCTTGATGTCCTTGATTTGATTCTTCAAAGCAAGAAATTGGCTCAAGTTGTTGACTTCATGCATCCCAATCATCTTATCATACATTTCCTTGGACTTATTCAATTTTAAACATAAGTGATAATGATCTCTCAAAGAATCAGTAATGATTTTCTTAGATTTGATCTCACCTTTCTTGTATTTGGACTTGGCAGCAGTAGTTGCACTCTCCATAGGCTTAGGTACCTTACCTTCAACGTATTCCATAAAATCATTTTCTTACAACTCCTTGGAGAAAAGTTTGATGAGTCATTCAGCTTCTCCTCAATCTTGAAGTATGAGGTAGACATCTTGACTAAGTCAAATGAACTTCAACAACCAATAAGATCTCCTCAAAGGGGTGATTTCTCTTGTCTCCTTGGGCTTGTCTTCACCTAAAATTTGATACCATGTTAATTTTTCAATGTTTTATGTTGTAACACTTTAACAATTTATTCTTTCAGTAGCGACCACTTTTTCCAATTTATTTCAATCACCCAATCATAGTAAGCAATTGTAGATAGAACAATAAAGAATATGCACAATAGAAAATAGACAAGATCAATGAGACACAAATATTTAGGTTAAAGACTAGGGAAAAACCCACAATGGGGAAAACCCAACCAAATTATTCTTCTATTAGATGTTCATCAAATTTTCAACAAAGATAGATAGTCCAAGTACATGCCACAACTAGTGAAGGTCATAGCCTTGAATTTCAAGTCAGCCAATCCAATATCCAATCAATGAAAAGAAAAAAGTTTAATTTGGTCAAAGTACATATCCTGCAATTTTCGGCCCTATCAAATTTTAGTCAACAACAGTCACTGAAACCCTAACCAGTTAAATTCAATGGTCCAAAGTGCTTAGAAAATTTTGGTCAAAGCAACAACAAATTCATCCTTCCTTGCTTAGTCAAACCTAGTCAAAACAATCCAATAATTCTGCCCATAAATTCGTTAAAGCCAACAATTGACCTACAAAAACCCTAGCTTTAGATCTGCAATCAAATATGATAAAAGTTCCCAGAAAACTTCGGTGAAAATCCCAATCAAAGTGGCCTTCCGAAACAAATCAGATTCCAGTCAAAGTCACCCCAAGTCAACATTGGTCAAGGGAAGCCAAAAATCATAAAGTCAACACAGTCAACAAAAGTATCCTCTCTCTCCTTCGCATGTGTGAACTTGGCCCTACAATTTCAGAAGTGATCGAACCAAGCTTAAGAAGATTTGATGTGTGATGTGATGCTTCCAAGTCATGCCAAGTTGGGTGTATTTATATGTGGACTTGGGGGTCAAATTTCTCCTTTAGGTTGACTTGTACTTCTCAAGATGATTTGTTCCAATAATAAAAATAATATTTTTCCATGAGAAAAATTATTTTTTCCAAGTGCAAGTGGGGTCTCCTTAAGGTTTGTTAGGATTCCATAATTGGGGAAATTATTCCCTCAACTACCAATTTTCAACATTTATAACATTCTACTTCATTACTTAGGGATCCAAATCTATTATAATTCTGGTTATACCTTTCTTGAGATTTTCTAGGATAATCATTCACATAGTATCTTCCGTTGTTGCTTTCGTTCCTAGCATAACCTTTACAATTCACAAATTTGTGCCCAAAGTTAATGCAAGAGTAACATACACCAAGGAATATAGTTTGATACTTGGGATAGATGGATCTTTTATGTGATATGGTTTTCTAGAGACCTTCCTTTGCAGATTGTTAATTTCACATCATTTAATCTTGAAGCTTCTCTTTTACAAGCATGCTTTCCTCTTCCTTGATAGGGTCCTTGATGATATCTTCATAGGTTTTTGTTTAGCTTCAATTGTCATGGAGCTTGAGACTTTAAAAAGAATGTGATTGTATCCTAATCCTATCTTGCCATCACAAGATATTTGACTGCTAATAATTTCATCCAACACTTTGGTCTTTGTGAAATTCTATTGAATATTCCTCTTTCGTGCTTCCTTTTGTAGTGAGACTATCTCTGCTTCCAAACTCTCCTTTATTTGGGTGATTTAATTTCTTCCAATTCCCTTTTGAGGGTTTCTTCAATTTTCTTGGCCTCCTCTAACTGCACTTTTAGATTGATGATAATATTATTAGATTCTTCAAAAAATTTGTTGAGACTTTTAGAGTGTTTCTTTAATTCACTCAATTTGGTTTCTAATATCTTGACATTCCTTCTTTCTACCTTTAGGTCCTTTAAGGCACTAGTAAGTTTTGTTTCAAGGTCTACTTCACCTTCCTCTTCATCTTCTTTGGGAGATTCCTTTCGGTCATCCCTTGCCATGAATAATACTCTTCCTGTGTTATTTTCACTATCGTTATCACTTCCTTTCTAGGATGGAGAGCTATCTTCTTGTGAGTAGAAAATTTTGTTGAAGACTTTCCCTTTACTTTGCTTCTTGTATATTATTTACTTTCCTAGGAGCTTCTTCTTCATCATCATTGTCTGAGTTCTTTGCATAAGGACACTTTGAAGAAAAAGACAAATTTCACCATAATTGAAACAATTTAAGGGAATATTAACTTTGTACTTGTCTGTTCCTCACTTGAATTTTCTCACAAAGTTGGCTATTTCTTCATCTGAAATTTAACTGCAACTAGAACTAGAGCTTGGCTTGAACTGTTGCATTTTTTTCTATGTCTTCTTAGATGTCATAAAATCTACTTCTCTCTTAGATGGCTTCTCCTTCTTTGTTTTCAATTCACATGTTGTAAATATTCCATGTAGCTCGTCCATTCTAATAGTTTCTAAGTCTGATCGTTATTCCAACACTGAGACTTTAGTGTCAAATCTCATCGGAAGTGATCTCTAATCTTTTCATACAATTACCTTTTTTTCCATTGGTTCTCCCAATATTTTCATCTTCATTCATTTTCAGCCGCTCAAATTTTCATCTGAAAGTCTAAAGCTTTGCCTCATTGACCTTTCTGTCCCCTTCATATATATTTTGGAGCTTATCCCAAACATCTTTCGTTGATGTGAAATGCATTAATTAAAATATAATGACTCTATTAGACCATTCAAAATAGCACTCTTGGCTTTAGCATTACTATCATAAAGCTTCTTACCTACATCATCTGTTGGAGGAGTATAGGGTTCTTTGTATCCAGTCATTACAGAGTGTCAAACATCATATCCTTGTGCTTGCACATATGCTTTCATCCTTCCTCTCCAAAGAACATAGTTTTATCCATTGAATACATGAAATTTGTTGTTTATGCAGTGCACAATCTACCTTTGAGTGATTATTAAACTCCTTGTGAAGGAACTTGGCTCTAATACCGATTTATGGAAATACTGAGAAGGGGGCGAATCAATATTCCACTTACAATTAGTGAATTATAAAACTTTAGAGTATTAATAGAACAAAAATGATCAACACATCACAAGAGAAGTACACAACAATCTTTTAGGTGGAAACTCTTCCGGGAGAAAAACCACCAAATGATTTTCTAATATTTTATGAGTACAAAAATACTTCAGCTCCAACTTCCTAGTGCTCTAAAAAAGCATTCAAGTTTATTAGGAAGCTCCAACACCTGAAAGGATGCTCCTACACCCTAGTTTTACTAGCTCTGATTGGAAGTACGCTCCAACACCCTAGTTTATCAGCTATAATTGAAGGGATGCTACAACACCCTGCACAGGCTCCAACCTGCCCTAGCACCACTCTGCCACCCTGAAGTACTTTCAGGCTCCAACCTAAAGGAGACTTCACTCTCCTTCCTTGCACCACACAACTTCCCTTAAAATAAAACTGAATGAAACAGTTTGTGGGCTCCCATACCAGGGATAATGACACACTTACAAATATATTCAATGAAAGCCTTTTTGCTAGTGCGTGGTTCAAGTATACAATGAAAATTAGACTTCCTCAAAGTTGTTGCTAAATTATGTAACAATGCAACTAAGCAAAAATCAATCTTAACAACTCATGTACGTCAAGTATTCAAGCAAAGTGTGCCACTATAGATGCTCTTAATTCTTCTAATGTCAAGTGATTCACTAGCTACCAAGGATATATTAGATATTGAACAACTTTGTGACAATCTTCTTATTCCATCGTTGTTAATAGATTTCAGAACAAAGTGTGACATTTTGATCAACATAACTTGTGCCTCTACTAAATCCAATATAAATATTAGACTTGAAAATACCTTAAGATGCCTTAGTAGTTAAATATTGGATAGGTTGTAACCGTTCTCAAAATCAACACAAAAAAGAATTGACCCAAGATGCCAATGATTTAGTGAATTAAGGAAAGAAATACCATGCAACAGTAAATTACGTTCAGAAATCCATTATACAGATTTTAGCTCAACAAATTTGACTTATCTCACAAGAAATGACTTATTGAATGCATAGATCCAAGTTTGTTTTTCCCAAGATACAAAATATCCCATAAATCAATGTCAAGATTTTTCAAGTGAAGGGTCAGAATGGGCTTCAACCAAAGGCAGAAATTATGTCACGGAAAAAGAGTCGATGAATGCCAGAAAACTCACCAAGATGTGTGTATATTGGAACCCTTGCCACAATCCACACTAATCTCATATATTCCATAGAGAATACAATGAATGAACCAAACATAATTTACCTTAGTTATGTTTGGAATGGATTCTACCATCAAAGAGGTGCTTCAATTCCTAAAGAAAGTCAAGATCATGTCACAAGAGTTATGCTGAAAATATGGCATAGTGAAGGAGCCTCAAAAGGTTCAGAATTTGTCCCAAGAGAAATGATAATCATATTCCTTAGGAGTGCTCATATTTATGCCTCAAAACTGCACAAACATGTACAAGTCTACTCATGTTAGGGCTTGAACACTTCAAGGTTTCTCTCAGCCGTAATAACCTAGTGCATAAGCCTTTACAAAAAATGCCTCAAATATGTATATCAAATTAGCCTCAGGAGTGTCGCAAGGGGTTTCCTCAAGCTACTAGTGAGGCTTTAGGGTCTGCAAAATTTTGGCTTTAGAAGGAGCCACAGGGATGTGGACTTAGAAGGCCCAATTGGCCTTAGACAAACTGCCTCAGAAACCCATGAATAAACAAAGGTAAAATGTATGGATTAACATCAGAAAAGGATGGTCGAATGCCTTTAGAGATACTAAAAAATCCTAATGAGTAGCCATAACAAAAAAAATTATAAATCAAACCCAAAACTCTTCTTCATCTTTGACTTACTTCTCCAGATGGACCAAACTACTGAAGGCCACAGAGAAAACTTATACATTATTGCCTCAAATTTGTTACTAAATGGAAGGGAATATAAGTCCCTTATATAGGATTCATGGAGTCTTGTAGGAGGGATCTAACTAACACACTTGGAGGGAGCCAACCTTAGGATTAAATCTCAAATTTGAATTTTAAATTTGATTTTTGGAGCCAAAATCCATAATAACATTAGGGATGACATATCCCTTAAATATTAGTTAATGTTCCCTTTATAAAATTCACTTTTGCAGCCAATATTGACCTTGAAAAAAATATTTGATTAAGTACTTCAATAAAAATTCTTCTTGGCCCCATTAATTAAATAATTATTTAGCTAATTGTTGAGCCGCCACATCATCTAATTTAAAGAAGGGGGCTCCAACTTTGATTGAGCATATCTCTTCAACTGTGAGGATTTAAGAGTTGTGACACCTATCATTATAATCGCCATGATGAGGACCATCAAATGAAGGTGATCTTGACCTCAAATACCCCAATCTTCCTTGTCCTTTTTGTCATCGAAAGTGGGACTTCTTTTGGTTGCTACTTGGGTTGACAGCAATTAAAAGCATGGTTCAACACTTAGAAAGAACCAAAATCACCTTGATTCAACCCTAGCAAATTCCCTTAGCAAGTGTTGATGAGGTGCACACCCCGAGTAGATAATCAAATTTACCTCTTGTTAATTTGAGCCCCAAGATCATGCCCTAACAACCATAAAATGGTTTTTGGCCTTTGAATTGATTTTTTATGACAGTGAAACCCCTAGGTTTCTCTTTCTCTATGTCTATTAACATTGAGCTTGTTCTCACTTCACTTCCTAGAATTGACCTCACCAAGTCACTTATGGTTTCTCCTTTAGGCACACTCTTTAGCTCCCTTGCCCAACCTCACTATTAAAACTTGGTTCTAAATTCAGTCACCAACACATTGGACATTACCGTTTAGGACATGATCACATGTATTTGTCTCCCAGAAACCATAGTCTCAACTTTCGTATCATAGTGAAACATCCCTAGAGAGTGATATGGAGCCATCCTAGTCAAGATTGTGAGTTCATTAGCCATAATTTCATTCAGAATGATGCTCTTGGTTAATCTTACCAACCTTTATTTTCCTGCCACCATAAAAACCTATTACCTCTAACTTGGTTAAAAAATAAGAAGAATAAACCAATTGACAAACACAACTAGCCTCAAGCCTAGACCTAAGATTTATTTAGATCTAATTTTTGTGAACTAATAAGTATAACAGGTGTTTTTGTTTTGATCGATTGTGCAAGGAAACTATGTACCTATCAAATAAGAGATCCTACAAAGGCGCTATTATTAAGACCTCAAATGAAGAGTCACTCACTAGTATACTTGGTCCTAAGTTTAAGGACACCCCATGCTTCATCAACATATATACATCATATGGATGAATATACGTGTACCAAAATTTCTAGAGGGAAAGGATTTCTCCAAATGACCCATACTCAGGGTTCTATAGGGCTCTTATAAGGTCTTGTACACAGAAGGTACTTTCTCATTCCCTTATCTTTCCATGTGTGGAGGTAGTTGAGTGGCTGGTGAGACATGTTACTCCTAGGGAATCCATGATCAAGGATAGTCACATAAATCCTATTGCCTCATTTAGTGTCTTTGACATTGAGATATATTGAAAGATCTCTAAGGAAGATATGGCCTTAGATGAGGACTGGATGTTAAGTTTCACGATCCAATCTAGAGAGATTCTAAAGGCATGAGAACCAATAAAGGAACCTTCGAGTCCTAACCAAAGAAGGAGTACCCTACCAATCTATTAAAGACTCCCTTTTAGTTGGTGGATACAATGTTATACAGGTTGGAAGGTTAGTCCAACAAAGAGATCTTCTATGAAGGACGAATCCAATTGTTGTATTTTATAATAGTTGAAGGAAGCATCTTGCATCTTCAATTGGGCTAATATCCTCTGTCTCCCCCTAAAGGAAAATATTAAACAAGATCAAACTCTGAAGGAAGGCCAACAACCTCAATTCTTCGTGGCCTCCTACCAATTGGATAATGTCTATGCCAAGCACTCATTCTTGGAAAAGGGCTAGAAGTTCAGAGTGCAATAGGATCTAGTTCACATCTATTGCAAAGTCCTTTAGGAGCCTCACTACATCCGGTCTTACACCAATATCTACCAAGACTTCTTGATCCCACTTTATGAAATCCCATTCAATGTGCCTACTCCATGCTTTTATGAAAGAGTTAGGTAGTTGATGTGCATGGTTGGTGATTGGTTTGTTGATCAAGATGACACACATCTACGAATATTTGAAGCAACCAAACCTCCTCAAATGTTTCCAAATTTTGTAATTAATTGAGTGATAATATAGGAAATAGCATATCGAGTATGCATAGGGGTAGGCAAAGCACTCTCATGAGATAAGAAGGCTCCCTAGTCATACATGCCATTACACCTGGGCCCTTATCAGATGAGACACTTGAAGGAATCCATATTAGAATCTAATGCTTTGACACTATTCCATTTTTTAGATCTAACATTCCACAAATATTATCCTAACTTTGAGGTAAGAAATTATTATAAGGAAGTTAGATTCATGTGGGACTACCAATCAGAGACATGGGCCAAGGAGGAGAAAATTAAAAATTTCCTTAAACTTCTCATAAGTTATTTTTAGGATAGGTTGTAATTCATCTCAATTGAAAAGAGAGAAATTTCAAGTTGAGAGAGAATCCCTTTCTAAGAAGGAAGCTTCCCAAAAGGAACCAGCAACAATTGCAAAAGAGGAGTGTTGGAAAATCAATATAAGTTTAGATTGTAATTTATTTTCCTTACATGATAGTTACTTGTCATATTAGTTGAAATTTTATTACTTTTATTTCTTCATCAAGTAATTATCAAAACATGAATATCACAAAAAACACAAGATATAGGCTCCAAGCCAAGGTGAAACCCCTCCAAGGGGAAACCTAGAAATAATACTTCCCTTCTTATAGAATCAAATTAAAATGAGACCTCCAAGACCCAAAGACCAAAGTCAAGATTCCTCCAAGCACCAAGTCATCCCTCCAATAATATCTCTTCCAAGCAAGTCAAAGTCAACTAAAGTCAATGAAGGTCAAACTCTCCAAAATCTTCTTCTATCCAAACTTCAACCCTAAAAATTCTAGTCTACAATTTAGACTTGCAACTCTCAACCCTGCAACTCACATAGAAACCCTAATCCTCTCACATGTGTGGGAAGAAAAGATTATATTTTAGGTCTTCTTCATTCACTATGGCTTCTTCTTTTTTCCTTCACTTTTTCGCTCTATATTGTCTTCTTATCTTATTACAAATCGAACTATGAAGTCCCTTGAAATGATTCGAAGTATCATGCTATATATACTCTTCTCAAGAGGTAAAATAGGCCTCTTCTACGCCGACTTCTCCTTGGTAGGGCCGACTTGGTCTTGGAGGACAAAACAACTTTCTCGACTCAAAAAATAATGATTTTATTTTGTTACAATAAGGTCAAATAGGACTATAATGCATGAAAAAAAATCTTCTTTGACTCAGCAAGCCCTAGAAGCATGAAGAACATGCTTTGACCTAGACTTTGAGCATGAAACCCATGCTTGAATAAATAAAATTTATTTTTCTCTTTTTATATAAAATATACAATGTCATGATTGAAAAAGTCATTATGAAGACCGAATCTAGTTACATTCTCCAACACTCCCTCTTAACTAGGGAGGTTTTCATAATCTCATCATGTGGTACAAGGATTCTCAAATTGAAGTATTCTCATAAGAACATTCAGATTGATAAGCCATCTTAAAGCATCAAAATCATAACCAACATTGTCAAACATAGCATGGCCTTGACTAAAAATATCTATCTCTCAACTAGAATAGAGCACAATGTTGGGAGGATTTATGTGACATACCACACTACCTATTAAGGCACATACCCCATCTGGATGTTCAACAGGTATGTCCTTTTAGGATTATTCTTATCTTGAATTAACATATCCTCAAAGAATATCCTCTTCGACCACTCTTATCTTGGATACCCTGTCAAATCCGTAAAGAGTGTTGGTCCACAGGACTACTTCCTATCTTGGATTCTTTATCCTCAAGGAGTAATAATCCCAAATTTTTATCCAAACATCCATTCTCCTTCCTAGTGCCTTTACTAGACTTATGATTGTTAGTCCTTATCTAGTGCATGACACATGGAGAATATGAAGTCCATTGTCACTTCCTCTCAACCAGAGAGGAGATTCTCATTCCCTCTTGATTAAGGAACAAATCCTTGCTCCTTATAAAACATTTAAGGATAATTCTTACTCCCTCTCCAGCATAGAGGATATTCCTTAATTCATTTCATCTAGGAAGATATAGCCACAATCTCTTTAGCTTGTCTCATACTTCACCAATAATTCAACTGCTAGTTCTTTCATGGATATTTTCAAGTAGTAGTTGCATGGATCATCCTTTTTGTTATGGAACTGAACATTTCTTTCAATTTGTGACAAGGTTCAAACCATCAACTTTTCATATCACTTTCATCTAATAATTATTAGCATTAGTAGAGTCATTGTACCGATCCAAAAAGTCGAGCTAATCATAGATTTGTTCATTCATCTTGGAAAGTGGTGTTCATTATCATAAAAACACGATCATTAGATTATCTTTTTGTACTGCTACCTTTCTATACCAAAATGATGTCGACATATTGGCCATAAAACCTTTCAAGGGTTATCAAATCCATCCACTCAATCCATGTATTCTTTGAATTGAGTTCAAACTAGACAGTTGTAGATAAATTATCTCGATTATCATGCAACATTCTTCCAGATAGCAGAACCATAGATAACTAGTACCAAATCATCAATATGATAGTTACCTCATCATGATGAACTCTCATCAAGATAATAGATTCTACTTACTTGTTACATTTTGAAATCAACATCCTTTAGCATGGTCTTCCTTCATATTGTACCAGAATATTTCTCAATGATATCAATCATCAATTAACATGTTTATGGAATGATCCAATAAGCTAGATTCAATATCATATCCATCAGATTTTTTTTTTTTTATGACCGACCCTATTTCTTGAAGATGTCATTGCTTACTTCCTTCAAGAAATCACATCGTATGTTGATTAGTATCATCATGCATACTTTCCTTCCATTTTTTCCATATGTTTTGCAATATATCCTTTCAGGGTGCAAGGTCAATCCCAAGCAAATCATCAATATTAGATTTGCCAAATTATATTCTCTAGTTAGAGTTCCATGTTAAATTTTGGTACTTGCTAACTTTTTCCACCATGATCATCATCATCAATGAGTCATTACCAAGCACAAGTCTTGCTTTTCCATCCTTCTTATCTTGCTTTCATAATTTTTTGACAAGCTTCATCATGTGCATGTAATTCTCATTAGAAAGATATACAAAGATAAGAGCATAATTTCAACCATTCAATCATCATATCTTAATAGTGCTTTTCTTGGGTTCTAATAATAAACCTTAGACATTCCATGATCCATCCCTTATTAGGGTTTTTACTTTAGCAGAAATATCCAATCCTAGGGTTTACCTTAATCCTTCTTTTATTATGGTTTAATACATACCCTGGAGTCTTCCTCTCAAACTCTTTTATACTAGGGTTTTGAGATATTTAGCTTTCAAATCCTAGATACAATTTCCCAAAAACCAAGAATTAGATAGGGATTCCTTTTCTAGGTTTTCTATACCAAGTCCTATTTAGGGTTCACAAGCCCTAGATATCAAAATTTATGAAGATATTACAAATCCTAGATTCATTTTAGTCATCAAGTGATATCTTGCAAAATTTCTATAAGTATGCTACAAAACCTTAATGCATTTCATTTCAGGATCTCATATTTAATCTTCACATTCAACCAAATACCTAGACCATTCAAATATGTTCTTCTTATCAACATGACATAGTACCTACCATGCTTAAGAATTAGGTCTCTCTTCCTTCCATAACGAAAACAATCAGTTAGGTTTTCCATCTCTAGAGTTTATCCTTTTATTCCATACATGCTAGGGTTTACAAACCTTAGATGTAAAAGACGTGTCACTTACAAATTGTAAGGTTCTACGACTATACACAAGAAAGTTAGTTGAAAAACCATAAATTTTAAGATCTTCAAGATATGTCATACAAATCTTATACAAACCCTAGAAATTTTAAATTTATTATTATGCTGCAAAGCCCTAACGAAATCATTAATCTACAATACCTAACACATCATTAAATTCCTTTGTGTTGTTTTCACTAATAATTATGCAGGTCCTCTTTTACTTGATCATCATTATAACCTTGACACATAACTTGAAATGTACATAAAATTTGTACATACCTTAGTCATTTTACCTTGAAGATTCGATTCTTCTTCTATACCAATCAGTTTTATTGTTCCCACATTACTATCCCATTGTCATGTCAAGGTTTCAAAATTGCTATACCTAGAACAAAATCCTATCTCTTGCATTTCATCAAGAAATTCGCTTTGTAGATAGATTCTCAAATTTGTAAGGTAGAGAACTCACATTGTTTATAGCAACTTGAAATTTTTTCAATACTGTATGCCATGATATTATTATTGTGACATACTATATTTTCACACTGTAGCAACTCAGATATCATACTTTTCTCATGACAAGACAAAATATTTTTCCTTCTTTATAATTCTAGTTTCCTTCTCTTGGATCTCAGATATTCTTTGAGAGTTATGGCAGAACTTGTGTATCTTTCGAACAAAATTTTTGATAACATATTCATTGCAGAGCCTTCCAAAACAAAATTCGAATTTGGATTCCTTTCCACATACATATAATTTGGATGTCTTCATAATTCATATGCCTTCATTACTTAGAGCACTTGCACCACAATATTGTCACATGGAATGAGTCGAGGTTGCGGATAAGATCGACCTCCCTAGTATCTAAAGATATCTAGTGACAAGCAAGCCAATCAAAAACTATCTTTCTCTAAATATGCAATTAAAAACAAAGGCAAACAAGTGTTTTAGGCCTACCTTGGGTCCAATGCAAGTTTGTGGAAGCCTTGCTCCTTTACTCCAAATGAGCTCCCTTGTAGCAAGTCTGCAAACACAAACAAGCAAACAAATTAAATAGCACCTGAAACACCAATGTCATAAAGAATATCCATCATAATGATCAAGGAGTTTATGAAACAAACCACATAAGACAATTTGTTGAGAAAAATGAATCTGATTGTATTAAATCAAAGAAGAAGAACTTTACAACCTTTGCCTTGACGTTGTACAAGCTCCTCCCAGGGTCCAACAAGAAGTCTCCTCTACTTTGACAAGCTTCACTCACTCCCAATGAAGCCAAAAGGTATGTGATCTCTCCTCTTAAGCTCAACTAGGAAGTCTTGATTTCACCAGCATTTACCCTCAAAAATGTTCAGCTTCTAACCTCTCTAGCCACTAACCCAATGCCTCAATTTATAGTGCAATGGAGGGAAGTTACTAGGTCCTCCTTCAAAGGGATAGAATCCTCCTTCAAAGGGATAGCTCCTCCTAACAAGGGATTAGCTCCTTCTCTTTTGGGATGCATGAACCATCTTGGAGCGAACAATCCATGTCAAAATTCCTTCTAGAATCACCTAGAATTAACCCAAAGTGAGTTTTTTAGAATAAACTTGCGCCTTTTTTACTTTTACAAGGGTACACACCGACCCCTTTATAGACAGAGCATGCAGATATGCAGGTAACATGAACAAAGGGTGCGGGCCCGCAGGTACAAGTGAGAGAAAGTGCGGAACCAGAGCTTTATTGATTTTAATGTCTTTCTCTCTTTTTCAAAGCTTGACATGAAGAGCTGAGGTGTGAGACTTGCTTAGGAGGACAATATAATTGATGATAGACCCATACTGACTGCAAATAGTCATGGTGACGATATTTTTGTGTAACAAATACCTTTCATGAACTTATATCTAGCAACCCTTCACACTGATATTTATGCTTGTATCAACTCACATCAAAGTGAACTACCTTGAATCACATTCTCGTATCTTTATTAAGAGGAAAAATTGCTTTCACTCTTTGCACTTGTTTAATAGATTCTTTGATGGAGGAACTCTCGTAGAGCTATCTTCAACTATGCCAACATGAGTGATCTTCAATCAACCTCTTTGATACCTTAGCTCTGATCCCATGTTGGAAACTCAATATAAGTGTAGATTAGAATTGATTTTATTTACATGATAATTACTTGTGATATTAGTTGGAATTTTATTACCTTTATTTATTCTTCATCAAGTAATTACCAAAACATGAAGATCACAAAAAACACAAGATATAGACTCCAAGCTAGGGCGAAACCCATCTAAGGAGAAAACCCAGAAAAAATACTTCCCTTCTTATAGAATCAAATTAAAATGGGACCTCCAAGACCCAAATACCAAAGTCAAGATTCCTGCAAGCACTAGGTCAACCTTCCAATAATATATCTTCCAAGCAAGTCAAAGTCTAACAAAGACAGAGAAGGTCTAACTCTCCAAAATATGCTTCTGTCAAATCTTCAGCCCTGCAACTTCAAGTTCTCAATTCAAACCTACAACTCAATAAGAAACCCTAATTATTTCCCACGTGTGGGCACAAAACATCATATTTTAGGCCTTCTTCCTTCATTATGACTTATCCTTTTCTCCTTGACTTTCTCACTCTATATTTTCTTCTTATCTTGTTGCAAATTGAACTATGAAGTCCCTCCAAATGAGTTGAAGTCTCATGCTATATATAAACTTCTCAAGAGGTCGAATAGGCATCTTCTAGGCTAACTTCTCCTTGGTAGGGCTAACTTGGTATTGGAGGACAAAATGACATTCTAGACTCAAAATATAATTATTTTATTTTGTTACAATAAGTCCAAATATGACTATAATATATGAAAACAAATATATTTGACTCGAAAATCCCTAGCAGAATGAAGAACATGAACTAGACTTTGAGCATGAAACTCATGCTTGGATAAATAAAAATTATTTTTCTCTTTTTATATAAAATATACAATATCATGATTGCAAAAATCATTATGAAGACCAAATCTAGTTACATTCTCCTACAAGGAGAAGCTAAAACATGGGCAAGAGGCAGTATGGAGAGCCTAGGAACTTGAGCTCAAAAATAAGGAAAAGAAACAAATGAGGAGGGAGAAAGGACGAAAGAGAAAAGTAGAAGAAGAAAGGAGAAAAGCACAGTAAGAAGAAGATAAGATACTATAACAAGAAGATGAGGCCAAAGCAAAAGAAGAATCTCTTAAGGCCCAACATGAAGCACATGAGCATGATGCCCGCCAAAGCATAGTTTTCATGGATATTGACCTAGTTGAACTGGTATCTCGTACCATCACAGGTGGTCACTTATCATGTATAGAGATGGGAATCACACCAATAAGGAAGAGGACAATGGTTAACTTGGGTAGATTCATATACAATCACACCTTGAACAAGATAGCGGAGCACAAGGAGAAGACGCTGCCAATTTATCGTCTACCTCCAATTTTATTCACCAAAAAAAGCCGATTGTGCCAGACACTAGAAAATATCCACTTTATATGGAATCGAAAAGCATAAAATTTTCTCATTTCAATGAAATAATCATGAAATACCTCCCTAAACAACTAAAGTAGAAATATGACCTCATAGTAAAGTTGGATCCATAGGTCAAGCTATTAAATGCTGACAACATAATTTTAAGCAAGAGGGAAATAACACGAAGGATTATAAGTCTTATGCATATAAAATGCATGAATCTTAACAGACCATGGTTAAACAAGTCTACCTAGGGCTCCAACAACTCTAGAAGATATCCACCAAGCTACTACCATTGTGGGAATTGGCTAAGGAAAGATGCACCCAAATTTAAGGAGTATGGAATGCTAATGAACCGGCTTGAGAAATTTCCCAAGGAATACCCATGGGATCCATCAAAGGTCCCTAGGATCAGTGAAAAAGAATTGGCATATGAGTACATCATTGTCAACGAGGCCCTTAAGATCTAGGAAAATTTATAAAAGGACATATCTAGATCTATAGCTTAGTACCATCATCATTATTCCTTAGTTGAAAGATTAATCAAGATGAATAAGTTGCAAACTATTGGATAGTAAAGTGCATACCAATGTACAAGGAGGTGTTCCTTGCTCAGGATATGACATAAAGAAGTTACAAAACTAAAAAAGAATCAATGCAATGTGCAAAGATCAACACATAAACTAGAAATTAGCAAATTTATAGTTATGCTCATAATTAAGTTACAACACTATTTCTTCCAAACGATATTTCCCCTGATCTCTCTAAACCATTATTTATGTAATAATTACAACATTCTTCTAGAATATATGATATCTATGGTGATGACAGTGCCCATGGCCCATGGTATTTTAACTAAAAATGGAAAGAAAACAAAAGATATTTTATTGCCTTAATCATCCCTTGGTGAAATAGTTAACCACTTTAATAATTTCATGAAAACATGCATGAAATTATTCATGTGATTCATTTACTGATCTTGAGTTGATTCAATGTTAATGTGGCTTGACATGTTTTATTATGGTGCCCAAGTTTACCTAAAGTTTGACATGCTTTTTCGTTTACCCAATTTGATCTAGATTTTGTTTGAGGGACACATAACCATCTTCAAAAGGTCAAGAATCATCTCCAAGTGGTGGTTTCCCATTAGAACTTGCACAATAACATAAAACGTCAAAATTTCTACATGAATTGGATAGTTTTTACAGGATTTGTGATTCATGTAGCAATAGATTAGTAAAACTATTTTCAAGTTTATTTGCATATCAAAAGATGGAAAATGTATAAAAAATAGTCAACTTGTACATTGTAATATTTTTTTATATAGATATGTTGTCAGAAATGAGAATAACATGGGAAAATAAGTAATAATGAGGAATCGGTTAAATGATTAAAGGTTGAAAAAGTGTGAATAGAAGTGAATAAAAGCATCAAAACAAAAATCCAACAATTATGGGTCAAGCGAATAAAAGCAGTAAAACTAAAACTATACCAACTACCACAAACCTATTTATATTACTTGAGACAAGAGAGCCAAGTAGATAATGGGGGCGACAAAGCCTTATAAATGACAAAGGTTGGATAGAACCTCAAAGTAGTGTTAGGAATTTTGATGCATGTTGTAATCACCCATGTGATAAGTTAACATACCATCCCATGAGGCATATAAAGACTAGTTTTAATAGAGGGACTCATATTACCATGATGGGTGGGATACTTCAAGCACCAAGAGGTGAAAAAATTGTGGCTATGAGTGATAAAGGGTTAGATAGATTAGTTAGACATCATGTGGGGGGGATTGATTTTAAATGAGATCAATTAGGCATTATGAAGGGAGAAACTAGGGGATACATAATAATAAATGATTAAATGGGCTATCCAAGCACAAGATGGAGAAAACTAAGCTACAAATGAAGAGATATTCAATGGAGATAATTGATGATTACATATTTTGGATTTAGTCTATATTGGGAATGTTGTTGTTACACATGCTCACTTTGCATTACCAAAAAACAAATGTATATATATTTTTAATGTGAATAGGGTACTAACACTATTTTAATTTTATTATAAAATAACTAGAAACCAAGATTTATCTCAATTCTTTATGAATGTTGGATGTTTTTGCTTGTGTATTTGAGTTGTGAACTACTCTTGTTGAACAACTTCTAACCAATTGGCTGAGAGGCGAAGGGAGATCAAGGTAGTGTATATAATGACATTTTTATTAAAATTAACCTAAAATAGTAGGTAAATTGGTATAGTCACAATGGGAGTAGCCTTGAGGAATTCTTAAAATGGAAAGGAAACTTATAGACCTTGTTTTTATGTTGTAACTTAATGGATGATTAGTGAAGCTCAATTGTGAATTTATTATTTTTCATACTCATTATGGATATGAATTCATGGTGAGATTGTCACTAATAAGTCATATAAAATTATATTCATCATTCTTGGAAAATTTATATGTGAATTTTATATTAAATACTTATGTGTGATAAGTATAAAATACCCTATATCATTCATTGATTAGAAAATTTATGAAGCAATTTAGACTCTATTAGTTTACTCCCATTAATAAAAAGTACCATAAAATATTATAATTATTCAAATTTCTAAAAAGAAACATATTTTTGTTAATATATACAAGCCTTTATGGGATTCTAGAAGTGACTCCCACTATAAACCCTTAGTAGCACCAACAACCCACAAACTAGAACTAGTTAGGGAACTTATGACTTAGCAAAGGCTAAGACAACCAAAGACACACTTATGGGGGTCCCATACTTGGGGGATACCCACTTTTATAGCCTCATCAAAATGGGACAAAAGGACTTGACAAGAATTGAACCTAGATGGGAGAGTATAAAAACCTACTTCCCAACCACTTTGGTTACTACATTGAGCCAAAGGGAAACATTTTATTACCTTTTATGAGAATTGAACCATATTAATACTTAGAACTATTGTTGAGTAGGTGAGGTCTTTATAGTGGGCATGTAAAACTTTCTTTTGAGCACTTGATTCCAATATACAATTTCTTGAAGGAGGGGTGTATGTAATGACCCAACTTAACTAATCCTAATTGATTGGTGAGCAATGAATTTAGTATGCATAGAATAAAATAACAAACTTTATTCAATATCCTTATTTTTTTTTTCTCGGCAAAGACTAATTCTATTAAGAGGACGTATGGTACAATATGAAGTTACAACCAGAAGCAAGAAAACGGGCAGCCGGAAAGGATAGATTATCCACCTCGGCCCCTAAGAGAAAACAAGAAGACAACAGTGCTAAGCAAGAAGTAACAAGAAAAACAGATTAACAAGAGCAGAACAAAGGATTCTACCCATTGTGGGTAGAATCAACTATTCTGTAAGGACCCAGCTAAAACTA
>APFE031321611.1:0-10899 GCA_000404065.3 Pinus taeda
CAAAAAATAATTAAAAAATCCCGTTTTGCGGGAAATTTTTAACTATTAAAAAATCCTACCTAGACCTAGCCAAATTCCACGAAACTTTACGTGTGATCTAGTATGGTAATATACATCGACCCTAGACACTAGGATGTGTCAGGGGCTTAATCTTCAAACCGTCACCTCGGCTTTGGGGTGTGCACGAGTGAAAAAATCCAGAGAATTATCCCCCTCTGAAAAGAAAGGAAACGAAAGGGATAATTCACCGGATAAAAAAAACACTCCAAGGTGTACTCGTTTGCTGATCGAGTCCCACATCCTAGGCCTGTTACAAATTCAAGAACATCATACTAGCATCACTTATTACAATTCCCCGTAGGGTGTGGAATCTGGGTACAGAGAAGAAATATGATGAGAAGATAGAAGGAGAGTTAAAAAACTCGGTTGACTGATGACATCATGGTACAAGTGTCCTCTGGATCATCCTTGGGCATGGAGTCGTCAAATAATCGTCAGGTGCTACTCCAGCAGTCAACAGATCCTTCTCTTTCGGTTGGATGGCGAGAGATACTGAGTTGGTACTCAGTGGAGTGGACTGGACTCATGGAGATGGTCATAGTCTAGAGTAAAGCTTAGCGGGAGCTCTTAGACACCGAGGGCATTGGAGGCCCAGGTTGGCATTTAGATCCAGGTGGAGCTCCCTATCCGATATTAGACATGTGGGATGGCTATGTCATTGACGAGGTAGTTGACTCAGTGAATCACCACATACATTCTCTAAGGGAATCCTAGTCAGCATTAGCGGACAAGCGGTTTGTGAGCAGGCTCAATGGATTGTATCGACATGTTGGTTGCGCATGGGTTTGCAAGATGATTAACATTCTTTGGCAAGACCGAAAATTGTATGGAGGCGATGTCCTCCCATTGGGGCATTGGGAACATGAGTCACCGAGGACTGACACAACAGTGATATCCCCTCTAGTAGGTGTGGAGTTAGGTCGCTCAGGTCTGCCAGGGCAGATGAGGAGGTGTAGATCAATTCGTGGCAGTTGTGCTAGCAGCGTGGTGGTTGCATGGGCACATATGGAATTCCCTATGGTACATGGAGGCATGGCATTGAGTGTTGATATCTAGGGGTGCATGGAATTGTGCCACGGAGTTCAGTGCTATGCAGAGGAGTGTAGGGGTAGGTACTTGTGTCAATGTTGCACGAAATGGGGACGAAATGGAGATGTTTTTGGGAAGTGGGGACGCAGAAGCGTCATTTTCCAAAAATCTAGGAAGCAAAGCGTCTATGGAAGTGTTTGCTAATTAATATATATATTTTATATTTTTTGCATTTTATACTCAAAACCAAACATCCCAATACCAAAAATTAAAAGTTGTAGAAGACATGAAAACATGCATATTTTTGCATAAATCAAGATAGATATGGCATCCATGATTCCATTGTAGTTACTAGTATGAACATCAACCATCTATATTCTAGCAATTACAGACATATATCAAATTTTTAAGCATATTATAGAACATAAAACATAGAGCATATTATGATTTATCTAGCAAGTGAACAACTATCAACATTTGTCATGTCCAAAATTCAAATAATAATGTTTACAAAATAGGTCACTTGGTCACCGCCAAGACAAAAAAGGTTCAAATTCACAAGCCTACAAGTCTAATGATTAATCTATGACAAAAGTAGTAAATTGTAAATATATCTACTAATCTCTCCTCCTTCAACCACGAAGAGAACGTGGCGGCGGGCCTCCACGTGGTGGCGATGAAGAAGATGGTCCCTATGGAAGTTGTGGCATTGGCACTGAAACTGATGAAGACAAACCCCCTTCTGTTGGTGTTGAACCATGGACCCTCAGAACCAAGGGACCAGATGGGGGTGGCATCTCAACACGATCATCATCATCTTGGAATCGCTCAAAAAATTCATACAAAAAAAACACTAGTTAACAAAAAAAATTTAAAACATGAATTAGAGAAATGCTTTATAAGGAAAATTCATACCACAATGGACATACTTGGATAAGAACATCCTCTAATTGCTCTAATCGCAACACTCCATCCTCCAAATTGGGCTCCTCTGGATTCTTGTCTCAAACCTTAAGGTCTTTATTAGTCTTTGTATCATCACAGCAATGGGACAACAATCGCAAGTTGTAATGAACATAAACCAAGCTCTCTGCCCAGTCTAAACTCAACCTATTCCTTTTAACAATGTGGATGAAAGAATAAGATCTCCAACACCTCTCTGCAGAAGAAGTGTTTACCACCTGTGATAGCACCTGCAATGCCAAAGTCTGTAGAAGTGGAGTAGCCCCTCCATGCATGTTCCACCACTCAAGAGAAGAAAAAGTCTCTCGATCTCTAATTGCATGCATGCTCCCAAATGGACCAGTGTTAAGGGTATAGTTGCTCAACTGTCTCCGTACCATGGCAACCTCCTCCTCATTAGGGATTAATTTACTCAATGCAATCATATATTTTTTATGAACCTCTTGATCTTGGTGTGGTTTTCTCCTGCTTCCCCTCCAGGTGCTGGTGTTGAAAGCCATGATGGATGATAGTATTTAGGTGTCAAAACATATGCTAATGCATGCAATGGAACATTTAGAATTTCCCATCGGTTTTCCACCTCTGCACGAATATAATTGTACAAGGTGATAGCTCTAGGCTCAACAATGTTTTTAATCTGCCCCAACATGCTATCCATTTGCTCATACACCTCCCCAATTATTGGTCGATCTGAATCTCCAAACTTGATCATGTAATAAATTGGTTTGGTGAATTGCAAAACATATTTAACCCGTGACCAAAAGTACAAGTCAGGAATAGTGTCCTTGGCTGCATTAGCACCATCTCTATCAGTGTTAATTTCATCCCATGTTTCAGCACACACCATACTAGTTAAAGCTTGTCTCACCTTCACTAGCCGCCTAAAGGTGAGGTAATAACTTGCAATTCTTGCTTTTGCAAGTTTAAGCAATTGCAACTTGCAGTAAGTGCCATAGAAGTAGTTTACCCTTGTATGCCCTGTGATGAATTTAATGAGATGCTTCCCTCTCCTCTAAAGCTCAATAATCCACCCACATTCTTTATGCTTCACAATATCATGCATCAAAAGGTTCAATGTGTGAACGAGGCACCTAGCCCAGAAGATGTGTGGATGAGTACGCTCAATAATTTTTCCTGCTGCCTTACAATTTGTTGCATTATCTGTGATCATTTGAACCACATTATTCGTATCAACATCTTTGATTGATTGCAATAGGAGATCTGCAATGTTTTGTGAAGATGCTGATAGAGGAGGAGTCATGACATGTAATAAATACTGCACCACTAGCAGAAACACCAAGAACGTTTATCAAATGTTGGTTTCTAATATTTTCCCACCCATCTGATACAATGGATACCCCACAATCTACCCACTCATTTGTAAAACGTGTCAAAGCTCTTTGAACCTTTTCTTTTCCTCTTTCTAATAACACTATTCTAGCTTTCTCATAGTTGGGAGACTTGTACCCTTTTGGGGCTTCATTGATGGCCTTTACCATTTCATGCCAGTAGGGAGAGCGAAGCACATTGAATGGTACACCGCAAGCACAAAGAAATCGGACTATCTTTCCATTCACATCATCCCTCCCGACAACATTAAGGAAATCCCTTATTGTTCTTTTACCTCCAGAGCTTCCAGAAGTACCATGAGGAGATGAGCTACCAAATCTAGAGGTTGTACTTGATTCAGAATGAGTTTTTTGTTTTTTGCTTTTTTGTTATGTAGCCTCCTCTATTTGGATGTATTTTCTTCTTTGTTCAGATGAAATGTCTGGGGAAATTTGTATCTCCATAACACCCTTTTTATCATCACTGTCCATCACCCCACAAAGATGCCTCCTCACACAGGTATATGAACCACTAAATGGTTTTCGTCCATGACAACCATGAGGGCACAAAAATTTGTAGCTTCCATCACCCTTTCCCCCTTCAAGTTTGGTTAGATAGTTCCACAAGGGTGTTAATGCAACTTTCCCCTCTAGTGTTTCAGTTTCCCCTTCAGGTTCAACTTCATCCCCTTCCTCTTCAAACCTTTCCTCCTCATCATACATTGGGTCACTCATATTGGGACCACTGTACTCTTGTGCTTTTTCCCTTCTATTTTTAATCCCCCTTGCCATCATTAAAACCAAAAGTGGAATGATACATAGAAGTCGAAAGAACATCTTGGAATATGGATATTGGTGGTGGACAACCTACAAGTAAATGAGCAAGTAGAAACAATGGGAAAGAGTAAGGGAGGGAGGAGAAAAATACAGAAAAAATGTCAAAAATAATAAGGGAGTTTGGAGTTTGCAGTTACGTCCTTAGCTCTTGTAGATGAAGTCCTCCAAGCTCCTACTCCAAGCTCCTCCTCCTCCTCCTGGCTTCTCCTCCTTCACTCCTCCAAGCTCTCTTCTCTTTTCCTCTCTTCTCCTCTCTTCTCTTCTCCAAATCTCATAAACTCAAAGTGAGTAAATGAGGGATGAATGGGGGCTTTAATCCCTTCATTCCTCACCCTAACCCAAGATGGACCCACCCCCAACAAGCCAACTCACACAAAAATTAAAAAAACACTGATTTTTTGGCTGCGCGACGGAAAAAAAGGAAGCGCATACAAAATCGTACGCGATTCGTACAATTCGCCCTCCGAAGCGTCGTATGAAATGTGCTTTGGACACATGCTTCCAGAATTTCTAGGAAGCGTGTTTATTAGTCTGAAACGCGTTTCGTTTTTTCCGAAGCGTGTTTCGGATGGCGTTGACCCCACGCATCGGTACGGATTGCGTTTCGAGGTTTAGATCCGGGGGGGGCGGGACGTTTCCTGCAACACTGACTTGTGCGCAACCGAGCAAGATGATACACAATAGGTTGTCCGAGTGTTGCCGCCAAAGAAATATCTTGATGAGGGCATTAGGCACACCATTGGTTTTGGCACACTCCGATTTGGAGAGTGAGTTGATCACAGGGTCAACCATGAGCTTCCATTTATCACTCTCCAACATTGCACATTAACATAGGGGACTTGGATATCATCTCTTGATGCTCCTGTCACGAGCAACAGGACCCATGAGGTTCATCTGAGACAGTTGGATGGGACACAATGCATTGGGAGAGGGGCTTTTCAGTTGTGGCATATGGTCAGGACACAAGTTGGTGAATGCAGGCTTGGGGGTAGTTTGATCTCCTTCAGACGTAGCACTTGCACGACCCTTGAGCCCACACTCACGGTGATACATGACCCCCTTTTGGTGAGACATTCCGAGGTGTCTCTGGAGCATCTACAAGGGTTGGTGGACCTTGCTTACAAGCAAATGTTTAGACTCCGGGCAACATTGGGGAGCACTTTTAGGAGGCAGGGCGACATATCCCACTGTGTGTTATGGCCGACGCTGGGTTGTGTCGCACACACTAGATTGGTTCGTGATGTAAGGAGTTCATACATTGATTGCACGTAGGGACTTGAGTCTAATGTTTTAAAACTCCGACTCCGACTCCGACTCGACCGAGGGCCTTCTCCGACTCGGTATCGATTCGGTCGGCTCGATTTCAATGACTCGGTCGTTGTAAAAAATACATTAAATATATATATTATATATATATTATATATATTATAAAAAACATTGTTTAAAGAGTTTCATTCATGTTTCCAAACACATCATTAGAATATAGATAGAAGACAACATATGATCAAAGTAGGTTCATGAATATATCCATTATATCAAAATGGCACCCAGTACATTGTCCAATACATACATAATGATGATATCGAGATCGAAACAAAAACACCTAACCAAGGAGGCTAAAAATGGCCTCTACAACAAAAGTAAACTGTGACCAGTACTACTGGCTACTGCTAGAGGAGCCAAGATCATCTGGCTCAACCTCTGGATCAGAGTCAAATAGGGAAGCCCATGGCTCCTCATCATCATCTCCAACTGCAACTGTAGAAATGGTAGCATTCGCAGACTGTGCAATAGTTGCAAGTTGAGATAAGCGAGATATGCGCTTCTGTCGTGGCTGAGTAGAGGAAGCGCTTGCAACTAGCGGACTTAGGGCTGGCCCTGAGGCTGGTACAAGTGGATTGCATTCAACTGAACATTATGTTTGAGTGATGCCTCCACTTGTAAATCCAAATCAAGATCCTCATCAGAATCAAACTCTGCTGGATGACTCTCCACTACCCAATTTGATGTTGGATCAATGTCTTCCAATACAATGGGATCTGAATCAGGTCTTTTGTTCAGCAATTGGTTGTGGCTGAGCCAGAGGTTGTATTGGACATAGACTAGATCATTTAATCGTTTTTGATCCAAATGGTTTCTCTTCTTTGTGTGAATCCTCTCAAAGACAAACCAATTGCGCTCACACCCAGTAGCACTGCAAGTTTGACTCAAAATGCGAATTGCAAACTTCTGCAATTCAAGACAATGGCTACCAAAAGCCTCCCTCCATTGTGCTACAAAAAACATAGGAGTGTAATGAGTTAGCTCAACAAAATTACAAATTATATCCAACTTTCAAATGATAAACAATTTAACAAAATAAGTATTAAGAATTTGAAAATTGGTATTTTTGTTTACCTGGCTCATCTGCTTCTCTTGCAATCTTTGTTAGGTTCTTCCCAAAGGTACCTGTGGCTTTGCTGAAGGTTGTGACTTGTCAGTGTATCTCTAGCTGATCACACTCCAATGCGATTAATGCAGTCAATCAATCCATCTCTAACCCCCCCCTTCAAAGCTCCTGCCGCCAGAGCTTTATAATGATACGTGGGTTCAAAAAATACCCAGCGACATGTATAGGGTGATGGAGTTGATTGTTCCATCTTTCATCAATGATTGCCCAAATGGGCCCATACTTAGCGACTTTATCCTTGTATCGCCTCTTTATTTTCTCCTTTGCTTGATCCATAGCCTCATAAATGAAGCCCATAACTAATCTTTCTCCATCCATCAACCGCAACACCTTAACCAGTGGCTCAACAACCTTCACAATCTTTGCTACCTTTCTCCAAAATATTTCTTCATTAACTTTCTTTTTCAATTCTTTGCTATCCCGTTTGTGAGACCACTAGCTTTGATTCCATTCTTCACTAGAAAATATCCTTTGCAAGTTTCTATGTTGTGAAAGCATATATTGCAATGTCAAAAAATGAGTAGCAAATCTAGTGATGGCAGGCCTAATAATATCCCTGTCCCCTATGTGTCTCCTCATAAGGCTCAAAATCCATGAATGATTGTAGATAAATTTTGTTATGCTTTTGGCATGATCTATAGTGTTTTTGACTCAATCTAATTTGCCAATATCCTCAAGCATGAGGTCTATGCAATGTGCAGCACATGGGGTCCAAAAGATGGTTGTGTTTTTCCTCTAACAGTTTACCAGCAAGAACATAGTTAGAGACATTATATGTGATGACTTGAACAACATTAGCCACCCCCACCTCCTCAACAACCTCATCCAATCGCTGAAACAACAATTTTCCATCTTTTACCTTATCAGATGCATCAACTGATTTTAGAGACATGGTTCCCTGTGGGCAGAATATAAAATAGTTTATGATGGTACGATTCCTTTAATCAGTCCATCCATCTGACATGATGGTAAATCCTGTTCTTGCCCATGAGTCCTTCAAATCTTTCAAATTCTCATTAATGGAGGCAATTTCTTTTTGCAAACGATACCCCCTTATCTCATGCATAGTAGGGCCTTTGAAGCCTCTTCTAGCAGCATGTATGGCATCAAACATAGGCGCATAATATGGTGAACGGGAAACATTGAAGGGGATATCAGCATCATACCACCATCTACATATGTAATCACAAACAATTTCCCTCAATTCTTTCTTCCAATGGTCATTTAAAGTGGGCTGCAAAGTTCTACTAGCTTGAGGACCATGGGCATTTGATTTAGAGGGTGTGACAGTGAAATAACTTTTGATCTTCATGTCACCCTTCTTTTACATTTTACCCTTACCCTTTTCTTGAATAGACTCCAAAGAGGGAGGAACATATTGGAAGGGGCTAGATGCATCAGTATAAGGGATAGAAGAAGAACCCTCAAAATCAAAATGGGGGTATTGGATGGGTAGGAGGGGACATCATGGAGGTGCTTGGTCCAGATGCGTTGGGACTCCATAGATGTTTCGCCATCAGGTCCCAGGAAAGTTGGATACAACTTGAGCAGAAGGGGCAGACTATCATGATCTGAGTTGCGCAACGACAACATAGTGGGACCCTTTTTAGACTAGCGTGGGATCCAGGCATCATAGGACTTGGCAGTACAACTACCATGGGGATGAGCTGATTTTCTATAGGGGAAGATCATTCAGATCTTCCATTGGGCTTGGGTGACTCGCTGATGGCATTTGTGCCTTCATTAGCATGGCAGGTGAGTCGACATGATGATATCAGGAGAAGCTCAAGTGAGCAGGATACTATCTCTGCAGGGATTGGGTGGTATCTTCGAGAGTATACTCCTTGAGTGCATGGGATGGCCTACGTGACAGGACAACTTCACGAGGAGTTGGGCATAGTGCCACATTATCATGATTTGCTACTCATTGATGGTATATAGGGGACTTCTGGTACTTATACCGGGCAGGATAGTGAGTGGGGCGGCGGGAGCATTAGGTGGGAAAGGATGGCTTGGGATCCTGGTATTGAGGGATTCTTTCATGTCAGGATAATGGAGAGGTCAGGGACAAATCTGTGGTGCATTTGGGACCCTGGTACATATGTGCAGTGACAGTGGGGAGCAACAACTAGAGAGGGCATTGTTTGGCAGTTGCTTGAGGACAAGCAACATTTTGGCAGGAAGGACTATGATATTCCCACTCAGCAATATTGCCAAGAAAAATATCAATCTTGCCCACTTTTATCTTATTTCATGTTTGCACTTAGGAGATGTGGGTTTAGAGGTCCCACATGAGGTTTGGGATTAAGTGGGGGCCCAAACATTGGGAAGGAAGGGAAATATTGCCGCTCTAGTGGAGCGTGGGGGCCACCCACTAGGGCGAAGTTGGTGGGGGAAGTCGAGCTGGGCCCACATGGGCATCCTTGAGGCTCTTTGATAAATAGAGCAAGAGGCACTCATTTTGATCATTCATTCATCATTTGCAAAACTGTCTTTTGACAATAGCACGCTCAAGCTGAAGCCAAGTCTGCAAGTGTTGTTTAGCACATGAGTGTCTCCGAGCAGAGATCTCGACCCTTGGTTCGATGGACATCAAGTGCCAGCCTAAGGAGGGAGTCTTACCTATACTAGTTCGTACCAGCAGTAGGGAGTGCGAGTTTGTGGAGTGGATTGGCAGCAACTGCGCAATTCTTGGAGGAGGCACACTTGGAGGTTGAGGAGTGAAGGGAGTTACGGGGTGAAACTTGTGGTGGAGTCTGGGGACGTGTTGTGGGGGCTTCTCTAGCGTTTTCGCAAAGCAACAAATGCAACATTTTCTACTAATTACATCTTTTGCTTGTGGAGGAGTGCCAAGCATTTAGGGGTCAATTTTGGAGCGTTAAAACTAGGACAAACCCTTTCTGGGTGTATTGAGGAGAGGCCAAGATTAATTTGGCAGAATTTTCTGGGTAGATTTGAGGGGTCAAACAGGGGCCCCAACTTAGCTAGCCAGCAGCTAGAGGAACTAAGGGAAAATTGGGCCGAAATGCCAAGGTCAATCTTTGGCCAATTCCTTTGTGGGTTATTGATGGAGAGTGTGGGGTTAATTTCTCGGAATTTTCTGAGCACCCGAGGAGGCCCTAGCAATAGTTTTTTGCAGCCAACAACATATTTTCTGGGTAGTTTTAGTGCAGAGCTAGGAGAGAGAACCAACAGATTTGAGAGAGATTTCTTATTGTTCATTTGGGCTTAGCTAGCTTGCCTTGAGGAAGCCCAGGTGCACCCTTTCCAACACCTCATTGTACCCTCGTCTTATTATAATAAAATGGCTCGGCAGCGGATATTTTGGTGAAATTTCATGGTCTGACTCTTGTGTTTGATTTTCGTGGTTTTATGTCTATGTTTGCTTTGTTATTTATTGTAAAAATACTTTAGGAATATTACATAATTGCTTCAAATGATTTCTTCTTTAGCTTATCTTGTGTCACATTATCATGAAGCAACTATACATAGAAAATCTCGACAATAAAACAATAATGCTAGTAAGATCATGAAAAGACAACCAAACAAAAAGAGACACATAATTTATCATGGGAAATCCCTAACTAGGGAAAAACTGTTAAATTTTGTTCTTTGCCTAGGACAATCACTTCAATGTTCATGTTAGCTCATTTATAATTCCAATTTAGTTCCATTAGCAATCACATTGATAGTAACTGAAGAAAGAACATAGACAATAAATGCAAAAGACAAGCCAAGACAAGAAAACACAAGATTGGCTAAGCCAGGGGAAAACCCTTGATCAATCTTCTTATTAAATATATCAAATGTCCAACAGAGCCAGATATGAGAACAATAATTTAAAGTCAAGGCAGACTAGCCAATTGGTCTAACAATAAAACCTTTAAACAAATTGATGGTGTGCACAAGGCTGCAATCCTGATATACAAAAGAGGGTTAGGGTTGCTGGCAAATAACTGATGACCCTTCTAACTGAATTAGAACACCTCTTCTTAACTGCGGGTTTGCTTGACAAGAAGGGTGCTATCCTTTGCCAGTCCTTAGAGTCAGATCTGTTGCTCATCTTGTAACATCAGACTTTCAAAAGGTTGCGACCTTTCTTTGAATCATCAAGCAACGAAATACTAGATCAAGATATCCTGAATACCTTCTTGGGCCATACAATAGTTCACTAAGATGCTCCACAAAGAATTCTGATCATTGATTCAAAGGTTACATTCTCAGTCTAGGCAG
>APFE031321614.1:0-15763 GCA_000404065.3 Pinus taeda
TTCTGATGCAGCTGTTTCACTGCTGGATTTCTTTCGTACTTCTTCAGACAGGAGAGCTCCCACGACTAATTCAAACTTCAAAGAATCAGCAGTGCTCAAGCTTATTGAAGTTACGAAGTGATCCCATGATTCAGGCAGAGAACACAGCAGGGTTATGGCTTTATCTTCTTCCTGTATTTTAACTTCCATATCTGTTAATTGACATATTAGTGTGTTAAAAACATTCAAATGTTCTGCAACATTTGAACCTTCTTTCATTCTAACACTGTATAACTGTCTTTTCAAATAAATTCTATTGGTTAATGACTTTGTCATATAGAGTTTTTCAAGTTTTTCCCACAATCCTGACGATGTAGTCTCTTCAACAATGTTGAAGAAAACTTCATCCGCTAGGCATAACCGGATGGTACTGAGAGCTCGGGCATCCAAGTCCTCCCAGTCTGAAGTAGTCATGGCTGCAGGTTTCTTTGTTGCCCCATCCAATTCCTTTGCAAAACTTGTTGCACAAGCAGACCCCTAACCTTCAGTTTCCAAAGAGCAAAATTGCTCTTTCCGGTGAATTTTTCCACCTTGAATTTTGCATTCGACATCTTGGCCACTTTCTAAGGTTTCAATTTTCAGTGTAGTGTTTTAAAAAAATATTTCAATTGTCTTCTTCTAACAAAAGGATTTCCAATTCCAACAAAGGATTTCCAAGTTTTAACTCTTCCTACTTCAATTTCCTTGAAAATTTCCACAAATTGACTTAAAACCCTACAAAATTTTGCTGAATATTTTTTTCAGGGAAAAACCTTTGTTTCTTCGATTCAAAGAAAAAACCTTTAACAAGCCCAGAATTTATTTAGCATTGCTGGAAAAAAAAATAATACCCGGTCTTTCACGCAGCTTTGACCAGCACCTGCTCTTCGAGTTGGCTCTAGCTTCTTCAATACGCAGGAAAAAAAATACAGCACGCAGTGTCTCAGCAATCAGGCAAATTCACCAACATTTTCTTCTGGGCAACAATTCCTTGATCTCTGGTACGCAACAGCACCACAAACAGAGAAAATCACTGCACTACAGCAGCTTCCCTCACGCAGATTGCTTAATACGCAGATCAGCGCTTGCCTTTACGCAAAACGCTAGATAGCAGCGATTACCTTCACACACGCAGGCTCAGTTCCTCGTTGGACAGCAGCATTTACCTTCACATATGCAGATTCTGCTCGCCTTCACGCAGAAAAGAAGTCATCCACACGCAGGTAGCAACACAGGGACAACGCTTCCTCTTCATGCATTCAGGCATCACGTAGGTCATTCACGCAGGTCACGCAGAGTATGTTGGTTTAGCGCTTGCCTTCACAAAGATATAGGCTCTGCCAACCTCCACGCAGCAAAGAACTCCACACGCCCTTCACACAGAGACAGGCTCCTTCATGCAGCAAAGAAAAACTCCATAGCTCAACTACTCCAACCGCTTGGCCCTCGGACCTCAACGCTCTGATACCAATTGTTGTATCAATATGTGAAATAATGAAGAAAAAGAAACTTAACACAATCGGTTATACATTTACCAAGACAAGAAACTGAATTGGATTGGAATTTATTATTCAACAATGATTCTCCGCTCATACATTTCATGGGCATTCATTAGTTTTATATCATCGACCTCCGTTACATAACTGACATTTCGGTATAAAACTGTGTAGTTACATTTTACCCAAAATTACTAATTCGTTGTCAAACTAACATATCTATATTGCAATCGACATAAAGAGTCTTGTGAATCTTTATCTATGTTTCCGAATATGTGCATCCAAAAGACATGAAGTAAAATTTACTGTTCATTTTATTCCATGTCCAATGAATGCCAAAATCTACAATCCACATAACCCAGGAAGTAAAAGCATAATTTGTTGCCACTGCTCTTATTATAAATGATAAACAGATCTCAGTCTTGGGAAACAACAGGATTTGGGATAGACCAAGATTGATTGACGAGGGTGTAATGACCATGTATGTAACCAAAAATTACAGATTCAAGATGAATTATATGATATTAACAACAGGTTGGATTCTACATTTCATGCAATTTAAATGGAAAGTCTACTTGAACTAATCCAACGAACAAGTCCAGATTTAAAGTGATTGGGATCCCCACTAAAAACAATTTATATTCCCTAGCAATATAAAATACATTATAAAACTATAATCCAGTATCTTCTGGGTATCCAGGGTTCTTTTTGTCTTGGTTTAAAAGGCATGCTTGATTTATGCATGTGGTTGTGCTTACTAGCTATTGAGAATTTGACCACTATTATACACAAAATGCAGGAAAACAATACTCTCGACAACATGCTTTGGTGTCCTTTATAAACCAAATTCATGTTTTAACATTAAAATTGATTCAACAGAGCTTGAACCATTAGTCATTGTTGTACCCAGTCTATGATAGTTAGTATCTCAGAGGCCTTGTTTGGCCTTGTTTCCTCATCAGATTAGAAGAATTTAATTTTAAACCATACACAACCTCAATTATGATGTCCTCTACACCAGACTGTGGCTATAAGGTTCTCCAACTTCACTATAATTCTTTTAAGGAGTGGAGAGGCACGAGGTCTATAGGAATAAATTTCCTTCGGGAGGAAAACTAGATTCTAGTCAAACTCTTAGCGTGTAGTTTTGTTTTCTGAGGATCAACTACAAAAAAAACTTCATGAACCATGCTTGGATGTAGATCTTTTAGTAGTTTTCCATGACTGTGAGGCTTTGTTGATCCAAGGATCAACTACAAAATTTTATTTTCCTGAAGCATGCTTGGTTGTAGATCCTTTTTGCAGTATCTCATGATTGAACTTCCAGGAACGCTTCATTATGAATCAATTATTACGCCATAGGCCTTTGAAACATTAATACATTTTTTAATAGACATTGAAAATAAATGAATATGGCTCATTAATAACAGTTTTGATGGAGTAATTTATACTTTTGATGGCGGTATTGAAAATGGTCCATTGATAACAGGTTTATGGAGTGTTTTATATTTTGGAGACAGTATTTTGTGTTTAGACAGTTTTCCTGGTGTTTTAACCTTTTCCACTCAAGTTTGAAACTAACTTGAATTTAGGTGTGACAAACTCCAACTTGAATACCCACTACTTTCACAGTTTGGCCGCTAAACGGAAAAAGATTAATTCTATATGGAACATCCGTCATGGGAATAACAGGGTCTTAACAAAACAGAAGGAAATTCAGTCTGAAGATATGCGCTATTTCAGTGAACAGTATAGGGCCCAAGCTGAAACTAACATTGTTAATCAGTTGGAGTTTGTCAATCTTTTCCCAGTAATGATTAGTGAGCAGGCCAACGCCTCACTGGATACGTCGATGTGCACAGAAGGGTTACATGGGGTGATGAAAGGTCTGGCGAGGGACAAAAGCCCAAGCCCTGATGGTTGGCCGATTGAGCTCTTCCTTCACTTCTGTGAATTCATGGGCGCGGACCTGTTGGCTTTGGCAGAAGAGTCCCAGAGCACAGGTATCCTTTCTGGTTCGACTAATACAGCTTTCATAGCTCTGATTATTAAGAAAGCTAACCGTCGCTCTTTTCCAGAGTATAGACCAATATCTCTATGTAATGTGTATAAGTCGGTGGCTAAATTAATAGCAAACGGGATTAAACAAATTCTATCTGAGCACATCACACCGGAGCAATTCGGGTTCATAGCCACCAGACAGATTCAAGATGCCGTGGCAGTGATACAAGAGTGTTTACACTCCATTAAAACTCGTAAGTTGGAAGCATGCTTAATGCAAATTGATTTATCAAGGCTTATGACAGAGTTGATTGGGAGTTCCTTAGATTGAATTTACACAAAGTCGGCTTTGCTCGTCGGCGCATTGACTGGATAATGGCATGTCTGAAATCTGCAAATCTGGCCATTCTTATCAATGGGCTTCCGACTTACTTCTTCAAAATGTTCAGGGGGCTTCGTCAGAGTTGTAGACTATCTCCTTCGCTATTCATCTTGGTCATTGGTGCCCTGAGCAAAGGGATCAGTGCGGCCAAATCTAGAGGGTTAATCACTGGTTGCAGGATTTCCAGACAAGTCAGCATTTCCCATCTAATGTTCGACGATGACGTGTTGTTTGCAGGGGCAGCTTCAACCGATGAATGGAGTGCTTTCCATCTGTTCTCACAAACTTTGGGGCTGTGTCTGGTCTGATCATGAACAAGGAGAAATCAGAGCTAATCTTTGATAGATTAGATGGGGAAACAGAAAAAAGAGATTGCTAGTTTGTTCGGGGTAAAACTGACAGTGATGTTTGCAGGTTTAGGTATTTGGGTTTCCTCTTGAAGCCAACCAGCTATGTGTGCCAGGATTGGGACTTGATAAATCAATTGAAGCCAACCAGCTATGTGTGCCAGGATTGGGACTTGATAAATCAAAAAATTCCACTAGAAGTTGGCCCTCTGGGAAAGTAAGTGGCTTACGTTTGGGAGGGAGGTTGATCAGTTCT
Source organism: Pinus taeda (assembly GCA_000404065.3). Classification (NCBI taxonomy): domain Eukaryota; kingdom Viridiplantae; phylum Streptophyta; class Pinopsida; order Pinales; family Pinaceae; genus Pinus; species Pinus taeda. The sequence continues at coordinate 4,501 of APFE031321614.1, forward strand.
TCAAGGGATCTCTGTCTATTGGATGCAACTTTCAAATTGTCCAAACCAGTCATCAAAAGAATTAATATTATTATTGCAACCTTCCTTTGGAAAGGTGTTGGTCGGCCCAAGAAATTTCACCTTTCTTTCACCTGGTACGCCTTGCTGCAATTGCCAAAAAATTGCCAAAAATGGGGAGGAAGGAGGTTTGGGAATCAGAGATATTGAAAATTTCAACGTAGCATTACTACTGGTTAAAAACTTTTGGATAGCTTTCTGGCGTGTTGGATTATGGCAATAGGTGATCAGAAAGAAAGAAATTATCTTAACGTCCATGAGGCTAAAGATAGTCTATGGGGCAGATTGCTTCTTCATCTACGTGATGTATTCGGCGCTTTTTTCTGTGAAGCTTCAAAATAAATACTCTCAGCTTCTCGACAAACCCCACGCTAAATAGATTACCCAAAAGCTAGCTGCCAACATATTTGCATAACTTTCCCTGTTGCCTTTGAAGGCTTCACATTCTAAAATGAAATGTTTTTCTGTTTCCACTTATCCGGAAGAACAAAAAATGCATACCCTTTCCTCTCACACTTCCTTTGGCCTTGCTCTTTATCCCAAGTACGTTTGTGGAACTTTTCCATAACAAAGGCTTTTATCTCTTTGTTGTTTATGGGACACGAGTTCAAGCAAATACCTCATTTACTAAACCATTTGTTATTTTGCTGCATCCAATTTTTTTTGCTCTTGCACAATCTATCATTAAAGACAACCTTAGGCCATCTACCCTCTTCCATTTGCTCAATTTTCTTTAAATACCTTATGACTTGCAGCATAGCAAAATTGCTTCAACAGAAGCAATCCCTGTTTCACTTAACCAGATATCATAAGGAACTGCACTTTTAATCTTAAATTTGTTTGTTATAAAACGTTTCTGAATTTGCTCAATTTGTCTCCACTGCATGTCGGAGGTACTGCTAGCCCAATGTTCACAACCATAGAGAATCAGTAGAAGCCCAAAAAGAGTTTGAGTGGTTTTCCAGTCCCATAACTATGCCTCTCTACACCTATTTTGAAAAGCATAAAATGCTTTCCGACCCCCCAAAGTTCTTTTCTTTCTACAACCATTCCAGCTTAGATTTTTGTTGAAGTCAATTCCGAGGTATTTGTAATCCGCAAATTCGTCCAAAATGTTGCCTTCAAGGTAGAACTTATGCTCGTTATGTTTTCTTTTCTTAGAGAAGATCACTACTTTCCTTTTGCTAATATTAACTTGCATCCCCACACTTCTACAAAAATGCTCAAAAGATAGTAAGTGCTCTTGCAAACCAATAACCGATTTAACAATCAAAATAAAGTCATTTACATACAAAAAAAACCTTAGTGTTAAATACCTAAACCATCACTCTCTCTGATGCAGGCCAAGTACTCATTCATTTGGCAAAGTATGATGCAGGCGAATACTATCTTTGCGGTAACTTAAAGTGGGAGGGGTTCATTTACTTTCAGAGCCCATTATTAGATTCCTCTATCTTTGCATGGAGATCGAAGGTTGGCATTCTGCATTTGAAGATCACCGCCCTTTGTTGCCCGTTTTAATTAATCTGTATGATAAACACATGAACAACAGCAAATTTTGTATCTCAGGTTATATAATGCACGTGCTTATCAGAGAAAGGGAATTAACATGTTATAGTTTCAGGGTGAACGTGTGGCTGTTATGAACGCGGAAGGAGTTTTACATCGTGACATTACTGTTTTTAAAAAGTATTAAAAATGGAAATTAATAACAAATAGTACACATTGCAGGATGGTTTCGCCACAAGAAAGAAGAGAGATGTTCGCGTGTTCAGTTTTGAGAGTTACTTTAATGGGTTGAAATTGTAACTTTTTCAAAATTTTGGATGTTTTTGCGGTGAATTACATGGAAATAAATAAATAAAATAATTTACTTAAAAATATAAAACAATTTATTTAATTAAGAGAGTTATAAAATTTTAAAGTAGGTGTTTTAAAAATTTTAGAATATATGAATATTTTAATTAATTAGTGTTTTTCCTTTTAATATAAGACGGTTTTGTTTAGATAATGTGGATTCATGATTGGTTAGGGTTACTTGTCTGGTGATCTCACCAACCTACAGGTGGATTGTGCCTAGGATTTGATGATAATTTCTTTTGACCATAACTAACATTCATTGGTCTTCTTCTTTTTGCTTCTATTTTGGTAATCCACTTCCAGGTATGGCTTCATTATGGCAGTTTCACCTTATTTTGGATCATATGCTCAATGTGAAGGTTATTGGTGCGTGTTTTGGGATTGCACTACCATGGAAAAAATTGATTTATCTTTCTATGAATTTATGGTATCTTTTGTGCTAGTTCTTTTGTTCAACCATGGCTTTGGCGAACACGAGATGGGCTTGTGGTCTCTCACAACTATCTGTAGGATTGAGATGCTCAATATTTTCATTATTATGTATGACCATGGTTTCATATTTTCACTACCATGTCCGTGCTATTCATGATAATTTGTTGTGACAATTTGGGTAATGGTATTGGTTTCTTTGGTGCCCTAGACAGGTATTTGAACATGTTGACAACCGTCGAATTATAGTGCTAATGGCAGGTGGGGCTTGGACTTGTGGTTACTTAAATTGTTGGTTCATTCCTTTGTGGTGTCTAATTTATGGAGACAATTGGGATTTCTATCAATCTAGAAATATGTAGTCTGTTGTCTTCTTGAGTGTTTATCAGATGAGCCTCAGTCTTTTGTATCTTACCATCTTATGGAGTTGTTTTATTGCTCAGTTTCCCTATTTGTTGATGTATGGAATGCCAAGTTTTTTGTCAATATGAGACTAACGGATATGTAGTTTTGCTATATTAATGAAATTCAAGTGTTATAGTTAACAAAACAAAAAACATAAGACGAGGATGAAAATAAAGGTCATACAAGTGTATAGCCTTCATGATCCTCATTAGCAAATTTATTATTTTTTTGGGTCAATTTAGAAGTAATATGAGTTGCTTGAAAGAACCTTATTAGTAGTAGAGAAAGTCACATGCATATACTTAAGAGCTTAAAAATATATGAAGTAGATGGATGGATGATGGAATGATTGTCAATAAAGTGAAGCATATTGGCCAAGGGTGACCAAATAAAGCAAGAACATCTCCCAAACAATCAACAATGTTGATGTCATTTTGTGTTCCTATTTACAATAAGTTTGATTATTTGAATATTGTTAAACACTAACATAACATTTTTTAATATATTATGTGCATAATCGTTATTTTTAAGAAGCTTTAATAGGAAGATCCTGCGATATATCAATTCCCATCCATACACTCATTGAAAGATTGCAAGGTTCATAAATAGTCATAATTGTAGGTGCTCATTGTTCAATACAAATTGTTCATTGAGGAACGCTCCAATAACAAATAGTTCTTCATGAAAAGGAAGACATAATTTGTCTCATGGCAATAAGTTGTTAATAAACTATAATTTTTGTAGACCACCAACTACAAGTAGTATGCATTGGGACTACCATTAGATGTCACTATGTAATTGGATTTTCAATGGATTCATTGTAAATTTATCACATAATTCAACATTTGTTTTATAAAGTGAATGGTTACATGCTTATTGGGAAAAAAAATATTCATGCTTATAATGGTTGTTTGGTCTAATGTTGAACATACCAAGTGCATTGTGTTTACTAATATCATTGATTTAATATTAATAATTTTACAATCAAGATTTAGAAAATAAGAACATGTCTACCATCTATCATTGGAGTGATGTCAACTTGAGATAAGGTTCCCAAAAAAACACATCTTAGAAAAGAATCATACCAAGCATAGTTGAATCAACCATCCATTCAATTTCCACGACATATTGAATCTACAATTCATAATGTCTACAACAACATTAATTCTTCACATGTTGGGGATGATGATAATGATACAAAGGTTCATAACGATGATTTCTTATAGGATACCTATGCCATGGAGGTAATGTTATGAAATTCTTTCTAGCATGATGAGCTTGGGGATGCTGCTTATATTGTCAATGGCTTCTTTGGAAGTCTGAGATATGTTTCCACCACACTTTCCTTTAAATACCAGCCCTGGTTTACCCAAGCATGGATAATAATATTACCATACAACTTGAAAACAATGTATGGTATGTCAAACGCACATTTGTTGGAACCATTGAGCTAGTTGACCATTAAGTGCCCTATATTTTAAAAAATCTTGTCACATAATTAGCAATGAAATATGTCCTTGATGACAATGTACATCTATATTTCCCACTAACTGTAGGTTATTCAACTATAAGGAAATTCCAAGTGATAATGTCCTCCATGGTAGCTACAGAGAATAAATAATTCATTAAAAAGGTTGGGTGTCGAGTACATATTATATCTTGCTTCTCCCAATGAATGTAATATTTACAAAGGTGATTACATGACAAAGAGTTTTATATGTCCAAAATGTGGGCATGACAAGTATCAACAACAAAAAAGTGCAAGGCACATAGTCCTCATAAGATATTTAGGCGAATATCTATGATCCCAAGGATTGAAATAATCTTTCATTGCAAAGAATCAATTATGTTGCAAGAGTGGCATGCTTCCACAAAATTGAGCTAGGAGTTATGTGCATGCCAATGGATTTGATAGTCATGAGCATGTAGAGGGTACATGGTTCAATAAATTCAAGGATGATGAATGAAGCTTTTTATTGAGCATAGCCATGGATAGAGTTAACCCACATCCTCTCTAAAACACAAATTATTCTATTTGGACAATGGTAGTGATCAATAACAATATCCCCCATGATTGTGTGTGAAGAATGTACATCTTATGTTGGCTCTTATATCTCTTGGTCCAAGACAGGCGAAGAGAATGAATATCTATCTGTAGCCATTGATTGATGAAATGGAAAAAATATGGGAAGAGATACAAGTATACAATCTATCAAGGCCCTTCACAATGAAGATGTGTTTTATGTTGTCTGGCATATACATGTGTACATCATAGATGATTATCCAAGACTAGGAGCTTGCTTTGGTAACCATGACAATTGATTTGTTTATATTTGTAACATTATTTGGTAGACTTCATTTTGATCAACTTTCTTCCTTGGCAGTAACATGTTCCATTTACAATACTACTGTAAATATTCTAATGAAAGGGATTTATGTAAACATTGTGGACATTGTAAACAAGATATATGATTTGTCCACCTATGAAAGGCGATGTACTTGAGGTTATTTCTCCTCGAATACCATCCTTATATAAGAGCTTGAGTCTACTTTTAGTGGTAAACTAGGAAGTACCCGGAGACCTAAAATAATGACATTGACAAACTAGCTTAATGCATACAAAACAAACAAAGAAAAGGAAAATGTAGAATCATTTGATCCAAATGGAGAATACAATGATCCTAAATTTTTCAACTCCTATGAGAAAATAACCATTTTGATGAAGAGGAAATCTATATTTTATCATCTTCCATATCAAGAGCATCCTAATATTGCCCACTTACATGATCCCATGCATATATTAATAAGTGTTTCATCTTCTTTATGGAGGTACATATCATTGAAAAAATGTGACATAATGGGTGTTATGAGAGATGTTAATTTCTCAATTTTAAACATTGGCCATTGAAAGAAAAAGGAGGAGAGGCTCATCCCTCTTGGTCTTTTAAAGAAGGTGATGTCCCATGGGTTTCGAAGAAATATGATCTATCCCTAGTGAAGAATGTCATATTGGGTGTGTAGGTTCCTTCTTTATGTGGCTTTGACTCTATGATGTTGATTCACCATAGAAGGACATTTGTTGGGATTTAAATCAAATGGCCAACAAAACCTTCTAAGGGCATGTATGTTGATTACATGTTTCTCTTTCTGTAGTGTAGGTTATATACTATGCACTCTTAGTTTTATGTTGATGATCAGGTTTGCAAATGTTTATTTACCCTTTGTTCATGCGTCGTTATGTGAACCATGACTCCACCCAAGACCTATGATGTGCCATATCTATATTACTAGTATTTGTATGTTGTATTACATCAAAAAATATTCACATGGCTAACATTTCACTGGTGGTATTGAGAGATACCTAAGATTGTTTGTTTGTTTCAGAAGAGACCACACATAAGTTTCACGAACTTGCAATTCCATATTTTATTTCACCTATTTTATGAGTTTGAATTAGTTGGGGTGGTCTAAAGTTGTTAGATGTTCTTCCTAGAGAGGTACATACAAAAGTTGAAGGGTTTTGTTTGAAAAAGGGAAAAATTGGGGTCTATTGCAAAGGGGTACATATTATATTATATGTGTAATTATATTATGTGGATTATGTGAGACATGGGTCATTAATCTATTGTGTGTGTGTGTTTCATGCATGTGTAGAAGACATGGAAATTCCTAGCCATCTCACCAACATATGGGGGATGGAACCTTATCAAAGGCTATATTGGAAAAAGTATAAATGCTTCATAATTCCTACTTATTTTGGATGAAAACACAAAGTCTCTCTATAGATTTGTGGATAAATAAGGTAGCATGGCATTGGATTACCTACTTTGAGTACTTCCATTGTGAAAAGGTCCATACATCACAATTATGATTAAGTGGCATGCAATAAGAAATGAAATCCTTCGGCATGGATCCCTTATAGATTCAAAAAAAAAGGAAATAATAGCTAACTCCAAGATTAAAAAATAAATAAATAAATAAATAAATTATAAGAATGTTACCCACTTTTAGGGGGGTTTTGGTCATAAGATAAAGATAAGTTTCCTCTATACATTGATTTGTGTTGTGTTTACCTTGTTTCATGAAATTGCTTAAATTGTGTATATCTATTAATTCCATGCACTGTGTGATGGATAATATGCATGCAGTCCCTTAGGCTATTCCATTCCCCTCTAGGGCTCCATTGCTACTGTTCAAGGAATCTCAATTCTAAAAGCTCTAGAGATTCACTATTGTGGATAGTTTTGTTAGCATGCCAATGCATCCATGCACTTAGGCTTAATCATATTGTTGGAAACTAATCAATCTTCTCATACAACCAATAATAGTGGCTTGCTCTATAACTATCTTCTCCTCTCCAAGAAACAAGAATAAGAGAGAATGAGGAATCCCTCCCCAAACCATCAAAAAACATGGCCAATATATGAATGTTCAGAAGGTGCCATGCAACTTCCCCCTTGAAAGTCATGTAAGAGGCATTTTCTCAACAAATTCAAATATCAATTTAATAATATATACAAAACTTTAGTCTAACCTCTCCAGTCACAAACTCCACCCTCTCCGCATTTCTGAGTGTGGCATAGATTTAGTTGTGATGCTTATAAGCATAGGAAAAGCTCCCTCAATCTAGTAGTGCCATGGAAGCCACGATATCAAACAGAGCCTGCATCCAAGTCGCTCTATGAAGATACTGTAAATGGATTGAACCTCCATGTCTACAAGTGTTTAAATGTATTATCTTAAACCTTAACCATGTTAACCCACACGCAGAAATAGTTATGGCTGCAAAGCAATTCATAATTTTCTTACTACGGAGAGAAATCATACTTCTGAGTGGGTGATCTATTTTGAGCTCACATTGCAGTTGGTGAATGAGGATTAGGCATGGTATGGAGATTTTGTGTACATTAGAGGCATGCATGAAATAATGACTAGATGCCATGACATAAGGCGGCCTCTCATCCAAATGTGGATTTTTTTTCCTTAGTTTGCTTTCTCCTTTGGGATGAACTATGAAACTGACCTTTAGTCATACGATTGTTTATTACCATGTTCATTATTGTAACTTTATGGTAGAATGCACAATGTCATTTCACCATTAATTTCGAGTTGCCCAACCTGGAGTTGACAAGCCTGGTTAGCACTCTTATCAACTTCAATGTTCTATTTTCTTAAGATGTGAAAGAAATCTTTATGAGGGAGCTCATCCAAGTGATGATTTTCCAAGTGATTGGCTTTTAGCCAAGTTTCATTATGAAGATGTCGAATAATAAAAATCAAGTCTCCAAAGATAACAATATTAGTCACTTGAGTAGCTTTAGCTAGAAGGAGACCTTGCAACATATAGAGTGTGCATTTCAATGTGATTGTTGGTCATATTTCCCAACCCCCATGTTCCCAATTCTCATGCATACCTTGTAACCAATTTTCCTTGGGGGCTATACTACACACCTCCCCTTGTTGTTAATCTACTTCTTATTTAACCAAACTAAACACCAAAAATGAAAAATAATATTATTACAATTATAATCATTATTGTATTAATTGTTTTTTAAAATAAGTTAAAACTTTCTGAAACTATAACTTATCAAAAAAAATCTACTAATTAAATTTATCCTCCACTTATCAAGCTCACCCATAATCTCATAATAGTTATCCACTTATCAACTCACCCATAATCTCATAATAAATGCGCACACCCCCTACTTGTCCGCTTATCAACTCACCCATAATTTCATATTAAATGCACACAACCCCTACAAACTATATTTAGTATCTATTAAATGTTAAAAAAAAAAAACCTAACATAATATCTATTAAAGGTTTAAAAAAACCCTAAGGTTTCATCTGAGGAGGATAAAACCTTATAAAACCCAACTTGGAACCCCTCCAAAAAGTTTATTGCTTCCAATAGTCCGAGAAGTTTGCAAATGAGATCTCAGCGCAGACATTGTCACTAGGAAAAGCAGAGTGATAAACACCAAGAAGATTTGGAATAATAAACTCGAGTCCGCCTCCTGCGCTTTTTCTTCTCCGTCTGAAGCTGAAGCTGAAGCTGAGCAGATAGAACAGTAATGCTAAAAGGTTGATATACAAAAGAGACACTGGCAAATGAAACTGGAAATGGGTTTGTTTGAATCTTGGCTGAAAGAGCAGAAAGAACAGTAATGCTAATGGGTTTGAGAGACAGAAGAGACGCTGACAAATGAAATTGGGAATGAGTTTGTCTGAATCTTGGCTGAAAGAGCAGTAATGCTAATAGATTAGGCTGAAAGAGAAGTAGTACTAATAGATTTGTATTTGGAATTTCATTCTGTATAACAAAGCTTGCTTGTGTTCCTGTTGTGCATTGATCAATTGTGATATTGGCAATGGCAAGGGACAGACTGAGTGCATTGGATGATATATTGCTCTCTGGTCATATACTGTCAAAGCTTCCTTTAAGAGATGCAGTACGATGCTCCATTCTTTCCCGCAGATGGCGATCCCTCTGGATTTTGTTACCCCATCTCAAGTTTTCTAATGACGATTTTAAAGAAAAAATAGTTGATAACATCTTGTTTTTCCATCAGGCGGAACTGGAAAGTTTAGAAATTTCATTAATTTACCGCTATTTGTCAGAGGAAAGAAACATAAACAGGTTGATTTGGAAATCGCTTCGGGCTGCATCCCTAAAGAAAGTGGAAAAAATCACTTTAAAAAATGATACCTTTTCACTGCACGTTCCAAGGTCCACTGATGTTCGAACTGCCTTGCACATTCCAACTTCTTTGTTCTCCTGCGACCGCCTCACATTTTTGGCCATCAAGTGTTTTCAGCTGAAACTACCCTCATATTTTAGCGGTTTCAGATACCTTAAAACCTGTTTTATACTATCCATCAATATTATTGATGATATGCTGGAGCAACTTGCAGCCAAATGCCCTCTTCTGGAACGCTTGACTGTTGGATGCTGTCGTGTGGGCGTCAAATTTTTAAAAATTTCTGCAATCAATCTGAAATATTTTGATTTTGTAGGAAATCTGCATACAAACTGGCTGAGACTGACTGTCAATTGCCCAAAGCTGGTGAATGTCCAAATTTATGACTGTCCCCCAAAGTTGAGGTTGGAGCTAAATTCTTGTCGGATTCTGCATTTGTCTGCAACAGAGCTTCATGTACTTGAAGGTCTTTCTAGCAGGAACTTACTCAGAAAAATTACCCTTTTTGGGCTGAGTACTCGTGTACCTTCTCTCACAGTTCTTGGCCGTTTTCCGAACCTGGAAAAACTCTGCATAGGAATTAAATCTTGCGAGGTTCGTACTTCCCTGACTTTTATCTTTTAAGTTAAATGTTTAAATAATCTTGTTTTTTGAGGAGATTTATGACGTTAAATTTTCATGGCAGAGCAGGCAGCAAGTTCTGCGGCAGGATGCTCGAGCCTTCCACAGATGACAAAGTTCAAGGAGGAAATTGCTCCGCTAGGTTGCCTTCTCAAAAATTCTCCATTATGCACTGAATATATCCATGAGCAGAGCTTTTTTAAGCGACTTTTGGGTTCGAACAGATCTTCTGGACAAGCTTCTCTACTTATAACAGCAAAACATGGGGAGAAGCGCAAGAGATGTCCACCTTCTTCAGATGATGATGATACCAGTTCTTCAGATGACGAATGACTTTTCAGATACAGACAGAATAGCGTGATCCAAACATCTCCCAAAAAGGTTCCATGATTCAATTGGTACTTCTGATGCATTTGGAAGTTTAGATTTTGGTTTGTAGGGTTATTTTTATTTGTGGTTTTGGTTGTTATTCTGGTTGTTTACAGTCGCTATAAAAACCATGTCAGTACAAAAACCAAGTGCAACGTTAAGTATTTTATCATGTTCAATAAGATCACAAATTTAATAGTGGAGATTTGTGTCATTCAGCCAGTTTCTTTCAGTTTATCATTCAGAATTGTGCAATTGTGAAATCAGAGAATTTTGTTACAATTTTTTCCTCAATGATGGTTTCCTCAGAGAAAAAGGTTTGGGGTCCGAATCCATGCTTCTAATATGTTTGAAAGCTTCAATATGATCATTAAGTCAATATGATCATTAAGTTTAGATTTTGGTTTGTATGACTTTATGTTTATTATTCTTTGTGGTTTTGGTTGTTATTCTGGTTGTTTACAGTCGCTATAAAAACCATGTCAGTACAAAAACCAAGTGCAACGTTAAGTATTTTATCATGTTCAATAAGATCACAAATTTAATAGTGGAGATTTGTGTCATTCAGCCAGTTTCTTTCAGTTTATCATTCAGAATTGTGCAATTGTGAAATCAGAGAATTTTGTTACAATTTTTTCCTCAATGATGGTTTCCTCAGAGAAAAAGGTTTGAGGTCCGAATCCATGCTTCTAATACGTTTGAAAGCTTCAATATGATCATTAAGTCAATATGATCATATTTGTGGTTTTGGTTGTTACTCTGGGTGTTCACAGTCACTGCAAAAACCAAGTGCAACGTTAGCCTTTTATCATATTCAATAA
>APFE031321616.1:0-10230 GCA_000404065.3 Pinus taeda
TATGTTTAGTTTAGGGTTTTTTGCCCTAGAAGGCAACCCCTCTCTTTGTATGAGGGCATTGTATTTGAGGCTGTGACAGATGTGTATTCTAGAGGTGTGAGCGGAAAACAGAGAGGTGAGACTGTGAGAGAAAACATAGGATATTACAGTGGATTTGCTATAGGTTGTGTCTCTTCATTTCGCTGGGTAATAGAAATGAAGGACTGGCTGTTCGAGGTGGACGTAGCCCAAACTGGGTGAACCACGGATATCTGTGTCTCTCTTGTTTTATGCGTTTTCTGTGTTTATATTTCTACAACATTTTATGTGTTCCATTGCTCTGTAATATATAATTTTCTAACAGCAAGTATTTGAATAAAAGATGCGAGAGGAGCATGATGTAAATAAACATACTTACCATGAGTTACTTTCCACCATTATAAATGTGCAAACTTACTAGAATTTAATTTACAAAGAGATGTGATCTAATTGAGAAAGCCTACATGTCTCTTGGGTATCTTGAGTATAAAATACACTTGAAAATTTTCATTTTATACATTCACTTATCACACACATATCTCTCTCTCTTGCACATGTGATCCCACATATCCTAAGTTTTCAACATTAGGATATCTACTTTCCTTTCATGGTTATTGGTTGAATTTCTGAAGTGGGATTGCTTGATGAGGATAAAAGAACTATAATTTATATTCACAAGTAATTACCATAGTTTAGAAATAGTGTTTGTATTTGTTGCATTATATTTTTAAACATGGTACTAGAGCTTTCGTAAAGTAAGGAAGTTGAAGATGAAAATTTGGTGACTCCCTCTCTATCAAGAGGAATAAGAAGGAAGTCCCTCTTCCTTTCTCTTGAAAGGGAGACTCTTCTCCTCATTTACCTATGTCTAAATCTTGTAAACAAATGGCTCCTTCTTGCAAGTAACAAACTTGAAGGAGCATCCAATTTCAAGGCATGGAAAAGAGACATTAGGGTTTTTGAGGTCTAAATTGAACCTCCTAACAAAATTATAAAATAATAGTGGAAATAATAAAATAATATTTGATTACATCATCAAATTTTAGAGAGAGAAAAGAAAAAACTATTTTTTCAGCTCGTATTTTCAACTTATCTCCCTATGGATCTCAGAATGATGCAGTGGATCTATGTATGATAAAATATTTATTTTAGAGTGACATTGGTCCAGTTTCAGGGTTCAATGTTTTGAGATCTGTACGTGAGTAAGATTCAAGGAAGTCACATATACCCACGAGTTTTCTACAACAAAGTAGTCTGTATATTATGATAGTTTATTGATTAGGGATTTTAGTTGATTCCATAAGATGATGTAGTGTTTGGGTTCAATATTAGTACTCTGGTTATAGTGATCTAACTGTTCTATTTGTTTGAGAATAAGTTGACTGATTTGAGTTTCATTTGATTCAGTGATTGGTTGATTCAGTTGGGTTAGAGATTGGTTGTTTTAGTTTATGATTGAGTAATTTTTTGCAGTGATTAGTTTTAGTTTTGATATTTGGTATTGGGCTCAATTGATGGTAGTGGGACCAGTACGAAAAATTGATGAAACATGGCCTATAGTTGTGATGTGTTGTATCAGGTGGATCCAGTATGAAAATTTATGAAACGTGGTCCACAGAGGTGTTGAGGGTTGGAGCCTTCAATGAGGAAGTCGAAGATTCCTTCAAGTGGTAGCTGGTAAATCAAATCAGGGGGTTGGAGCTCCCTTCTAGAGAGTGCCAATAAATGAGATTAGGGTGTTGGATCTCCCTTCTAATGGATGCAAGAGAACGAGAAAAGGTTGTAGCCTTCTATAGGTGGGTCCCTGCGTGCTGGTATGAGTTTGTGGCAATACAAAATTGTAAGAATTTTTTCTTTATAGTAAAAAAGAAGACATATATGACAACAACGGTGGTTTTTTTCCCATATTGGGTTTCCACCTTAAAATTTTGGTCTTCATGTGTCTTGATGTGTTTCTTATGTGTAATGGTTTATTCTATTCTTAATGCACATGGTTATTGTTTAATTAATGTTTAAAGAGGTACTAATACACTAACTCAAATTAAACAAATGATGAATTAATTAAAAAGTAAGTTTACTGGGTATACGCTAGTTGTCTGCATAACATTTGCATAGATACGCGAGTTTCGTTCAGTGAAGTCACGTACAGAAATTTGGATATGAAATTGAAAAAATTAATGATTTGAAAATACTAATTCACCCCCCCTCTCACTATTTTTCCCAACATTCTAGATCTATGTTTGTGTTCAACAGACTCTTATCTCAACATTGTTTGTTCTGGTAGCAATCTCTTTAGAATATCTATCGTTTTGAAATGCAGAATTCCTCTCTTTGTTAAATTGTAGTCATTAAGAAGTATGTCAACATCCTCCAATTTTAAGAGGTCTGCGTGGTGACGATTTATATTTGTACCCTTTCTTTTTCTCTTTCTGCCAATTTTTTTGTCAACTACCATCTCTGGCTTGTACATACGATTGAATGGGCGTGTATTTGTGGCATATGAATGTATTTCAACACCTTAGACATCTTCATTTTCCTTAATTACCTTTATAACCTTGGCAACCTAGAATGGATAGCCATGTGGATCTCCATCTGCTTACACTACGATCATGCAACCCCCTTTAACATCCTATACAGAACCCATGTATAGGTCTTCCATGGCTTCACATTGCGCATGAGACCTTTTGGAACCAATACACATTTCTCTTTCCTCTCCCTATGAAGAATTGATAATATATTGAGATTGTTGTTGTTCAATAATGTTTATCTTCTCATGTTCATTTGACACATTTTGTGGCCAAATAAATGGAGTCTTCAAAAGTATATATTCATTTGTTGATATTGAAATTATATCACTTTTATTACTAAAAAAGACTCCCACTAAACAGAATAAGTAAAATCAAAGTACTCATATGCATATCTAATAGTTATTTTAATTTCTTCAAGGCATTTAGAATAATTTATATCTCTCCTCTGCCTTCATGCATTATGAATTTCAGCAACATATTGTAATAACAATATTTTTGATTCAAATATTAGATGATATGCAATGAACTAAAAAAATTCCAAACCTGATGACGACCCCCATTATGAAGTAGTTGAATACTTCTTGCCCCATATAAGTGTTTTACCATCAATTTGCTTGATACAAAATTTATTTTGGAAGCTAAAGTCATTAATTTTTTCAATGCATTTCTCCTCAGCATGCGATCCCAAAATAAACCTTTGCATGTCAATAGTTTCTTCCAACACATGAAAAATAGGCTCTAGAATGTATGATTTCTTAATAAATTCAGTAAATGATGGTAGGCTCCCAACATCCTTCCTCCTCAATGTTACTGAAAAACAACTGAACATCTAATCAATATGGTCATGAGTGTGCCCAACAAGAAGGAAATTAACCTTTACCTTCTAGAAAATTCTCAATTCAATAAGCATGTTTAGATATCCAAAAACAATCTGATTTTTGTTTTCACGACAAGTATTTTCCAACTGCAGATACAAAACTGATGGAATATTACCAGACCAATGAGAAAACACATAATGAATTATGGTTATTGTCATATTTGCATCATTATGAATATTTGGAGATGTGAAGTAAACACTTGGTGACATTTTCCCATTAAAGACCATACAACCAACAAAGTGAAACTAAATAAAATTTTCCTGTTGTAAATTTTTTGGTGTGCAGAAAAATGTGGCAGAAGTGTTTTCTTTTAGTCCATACCATCAATTATCAAACCCTAATATTTATTTCAATTATCATAGCACTTCTTTCGATGCTTGTAATTTTTTTCCTTTCACTTGTTTGGTGATCGCGATGCTCTTGAAGTGCTTTGACAATGGAATTTCCACATAACATAAAAGAAACATATTAATAAATATGTTTTCATAGTTGATAACTATATAATTTTTAAAAATAATGTTATGAATGCATACCTGTTTCTACTCCTTGACATTTATCCCTTTTTCATTTAAGAGAAGCACATGTACTGCAAGCCCCCATTATTTTCTTCTTAGGATTATGAACATTGTTGAATTGTCTCCTCCATAACTTCATAAAATATTGATATGTAATAAAATTACCATCTCCTTCAACACCTTCTACATATTCTTTGTATAAGTTGTAGATTTCTCGTCTTGAGAAATTATCTACAATATGTATTGTGTCTCTACTTGGCATACACTCTCCATGATTTGAAAAGAAGTCTTGCATCCATGACAACGCAGTATTTGTTGATGGTCCAAACCCTCAGTTATGATGCACTTCTAAATCAAATGTGGGATCTTTTTCCAAATTTCCTTGGATCCTTGATAGACGAAAATTACCAATTTAATGAAATATTTTGAAATCATTTTTACAAATAAATAAAGACCTAATATGATAATCATAACCTGAAAATGTAGAATGCATGAACTCCACTAAATATGAATTTTGCATGCTTCTATTCATTGACAAATATCTCTTCCTTTTCTCCAATGCAAACTTGAAATCCATATGTTTCAAGGTATCATGTTGACAGCATTCACTTGAAATTAGATTACTGATAGAACCTCTTCTCATGAGATATTTTTTCCTACCCCTTATATAACTGGAATATTTTGGATTAATATGAAAAAGTCTACTCCTACTCCTAGATACAATATTTGCTAGAGACATCTCCATCGTTTCATCATCCTCTCTATAAGAATTTTCATCATCATTAGGAGGAATATTATCCTCACTATTCTGAACATAGTTAGGAAACTCATCACCATCATTTCTTGGAAAATATTCATTACCATCCTCACTTGCAGGAAATTATTCACTACCATCATCTGTTCTTTTGAGATACTGACTTGGGGGATATTATTCATCATCTTCATCTTGCCCTTCGTCAGTGTTGCCCTGATAGTTCGTAGAATTAGGACTAGGTGGAAAATTTAACTCTCTATTTACCTAAAATTATTCATACTTCCCTTCATCACTATTACTCTCATATTCCTTAGGATTAAGTGGAAAATGTGACTCCCTATTTACTGGAAATTAATCATCATGCCCTTTGTCACTATTGCTCTCATAGTCCTTAGCATTAGGACTAGGTGGAAAATGTGACTATTTATTTACTGAAAATAGTTCATCCTTCCCATTGTCACTGCTACTCTCATATTCCTCAGGATTAGGACTAAGTGGAAAATATGAATCTTTATTTATAGTGAAAGAATTTATGTTGTATTCATCAATATGAATATAATTGTTATGAGACAGAGATGTTGATGCTCCAGAAAGATAAACTTCACCATCAGAAGAATCAGTGACTTTAAAACAGAATATGTTGAATGATACAAATGCACTATATATAAATGATAATTTATAGCTTAAAGAATGAAAAATTTGCTCCAAAATTCCCCCCAAAAAGTATTCACCAAAATTTTTCCCTCCAAAAATTTTCTTCAAAATATTTCCCTCCAAAACTTCCTTCTAGAATTTATTTGAAAACATTCTACTAGAATTTTGTCTTGAAAATTTTGACCCTACTTTCCATTCAAATTTTTTACACAAATTTTCCTTTAACACATTCATTCAAAATCAAAATAAATCTTTTACTTAAATAAATATTTTTCTTCAAATATTTAACATTTACTAGATAATTAAGTTAACTTTTATAATAGCCCCAAGGGATAGCTCAATTGGTCAAGTTCCCGTTGCTAAGTACCTTCCAATTGGGAGGTCACGGGGTCAAATCTCCTTGACGCCCTCGGGGTTAGGCTCGTCTTGATAGGCCAACGGGTAGATCCCTTCGGGTGGATCTGCCCCGATTGTTACCCGTGGATGTAGCGGCCACTCAGTGACCGTAACCAAAGTTGAAAAAAAAGTTAACTTTATAAATTTATTTTATATTTTTTATCTGACATTTAAAGAAAAGTTAGTGTATCATCTTAAATACTAATTATAATTATTAATTTTTTCTAATTTTAATTTTAATCCCACATAATATTCGCTATATAACAATTATATTCGCTACATAATAAGTTTCATTGCCACTATTCCTTACATCACATCAAGCCTTATGGAGGTTTCATTAAAAAGCTTGGAGTGTTTTTGTGGAGGAGCTACATTGTCATCGACAAGACATTCGATGAGATATTTTCACATTTCAAAGGTTAATTTCCATTCTATTTTGACCATTTAAAGAATAATTTGGGGGAAAATAGGAAATTATGCTCACAAATCTTTTTTAATTTCTTTTTCTTGGGGGACAGGTCAATTCATTAGTTCGAAATTTAGGTAATTGTTGAAACAAGCAGGCCTAAGTTCAAATCCCACTATGTACAGGTCATAAACCTCTAGACCTTTACTAATAGTTACGTGTCAAGTAGGTTTCTAAGTTCATAAAAGATCGCAAAAAAAAAAACCTATTACATAATTTATTTTTTTACATTTAGTTAGAGAAGTATATTTTTTCTTCAATATATATAATATATATATATTTTTTTTTTGCACCTGGCCCTGACTCACCTTCCCCCATGCTAAGGGGTCATTTTGTCGCATGCACGAGCCACTCTGCTAGGGCATGCACCTGACATAGCAGCCTTCAGGTGGCCTATGTACCATGGGCGAGAGCTGTGGGCACACACACCCACACAACCGTAGGCTAGTATGCCTGTAGCACAGTGGCCTACTAGGGGGTCATTGCCTGTGGGCATGCCTACCCGCACAACTACCCCTGGAATAGATGGGGTCAATTCCTAGAATCACCCTATGGAAATAAGGGGATCATCGTGCCATGGTCACATCCCACCCATGGCAGAATGACCCCCTTGCAGGTAGGGGGTCGAGTATGGGAATCGACCCCTTGCCTACTAGGGGGTCGATGTGCCATGAGCAGGGGGTACCCATGGCATAGTGGTCCCTTGGAAAGTAAGGGGACTCCATGCCATGGGCGCCCCCCTCCCATGGCATCACGATCTCCTTCCTGCTAGGGTGTGCTCATGGCACATCAACCCCCTACCTTTTAGGGGGTCATTGTGTCATGGGCATTGTCTTCCCATGGTATAGTAGCCCCCTAGTAGGTAAGGGGCTGATTCTGGAAATTTCTCCTTTGCCTACCAAGGATCCATTGTGCCATGGGCACCCCCTGCCAATGGCACGATGACCTCTTCTAATACCCGGAATCGACCTCCTTCCTGCCAAGGGGCACCCATTGCACGATGACCCCTTGCCAGTCAGGGGGCTGCTGTATCATGGGCGCCCCCCACCCATGGCACATCGGTCCCATGGAAGGAAGTGGGTCATTATGCCATGGCTGGGTGTTGTAGGCATGCCTGGCTGCATAATGTCCCCTTGGCAAACTGTTGTGCCGTGGGAATGCCCGCTCACCCACACAACGTCCTGCTAGGGGCCGTTGTGTAGGCAGGCGGTCATGCTCACAATGGCATGTCCGTATACACAATGTCCCTTGACAGTCTCTTGTGTTGCAGGCACAATCGTAGGCAGATGTGCCTGTAGAACAACAACCTGCCATAGGGCCATTTTCAAAAGAGCCTTAACCCTAGTGCAAAAATAATAAAAGTTAAAAGTTAATTTTTTATTTTATTTTCAATTTAAAAGATAAAAGTTAAATTAAAATTGTTTTTTTATTTTTTCTTAAATTCAAAATTTAAAATCCGGAGTTCTTTTATTTTTTTCATTTTTATTTTGTTTGTTTCTTTAAGATATGGTTTTTCATATATATATTTTATATATATATATATATATATATTTATATATTAGATGATATATTATTATATTATATATATATATATAATATAATTTATATAGATATATATATATACTATACATATATTATACATATATATATATATAGTATTATAATACCACACATATTAATATAACATTCATATAGATATATATATAGTATATTATCATACATACATATATTATACATATATATACATACCATTAATATATAATATTATATAATTATTATATTATATATATATATATTATATATTCTTTTTGCGGGGAAAAAATTGCTTTCAAGGAAGAGGTCTTTGTGAATCTTCGACAAAGACAACATTTACATCTTCTAAAGTTGTAGGTGGACCTTCAGTGAA
The DNA here is from genome assembly GCA_000404065.3 of Pinus taeda. Taxonomy (NCBI): domain Eukaryota; kingdom Viridiplantae; phylum Streptophyta; class Pinopsida; order Pinales; family Pinaceae; genus Pinus; species Pinus taeda. The sequence continues at coordinate 8,116 of APFE031321616.1, forward strand.
TACTTTTGAACGAAGTTGTATTATATAATAAATATTGGGTGTTATATAATAAAATATTAATTTTCAAAACCAGTTGTTTATTATGGCCATTAAAAATATTAATGATCTCTACATTGATCTTATTCATCGATAAAATTACCTATTTTTACCCACTTTTACATGTTCCTTTTTATCCACTACATAGCTCTTATGAGGTCGATTTATATCCCAATCAACGAATTGGTATGTCGTATTGGCACATCTTCTTGAATTGTTAATTAATGAGGTGTAGTCCCGATGAAACAATGCTTAAATGATTTGCTGACAAAATTTCCCTGCAGATTCATATCAGGTGTTGTATAGTAGAACATAACCTAGAAAGATGTTGTTGACTGCAGGTTGACAACGCTATTTAAGGATTAAACTGTTAAGCTACTCAACTAAAAAATAACTGGCAAAACCAACTCTCATTGCTATATTTTTATTATGTTTCTAGTTGAGACATTATTGTACATTTTTGGACAAAAACAATCACCATGAATTCTGAGTTTGTTAAATGTTATTCATCTAATGATGAATGTATAAGGCTTAGTGGAGAAGAATGCCAAAATTTTCCCTTTGTTCATGTAACATCAAAACCCTATTTAGCAACTCCTTTTATGATTAATGTGAATTTCAACTTATTGTAATCTCGTGTGATCTCTAATTCTCAGTCACAACCATGATCAGAGAGTTAGGTCCGCTCTCTCAATTAGGTGTTGTTGGATTCAATCGTGTGGATAGATATGCTTCCTAGTTTTATTGTTAATGTTTTATAATTAATGTTTCTTTCTTTACTGCTTTGTAATCATGTTATGATTCCTAGTTGTTGTTACTTCAGATTATTGTTAGTGTTATTTACTTTGTTGTTACTCGATTTGTAGCATTTGTTGGGCCTTGTTCTTTGTAATTACTCAATACTGGGTAGGGAACCTGTGGCCTACATAGGCTTTGCACAATAACCTTGAAATAACAAATGAACCCCCAATTGACAATAAATGTGAAAGGGATTAAATATATAAACCCATATTAGAACCCCAACGTATCTCTCTATTTAATATGGTGCCATGATTTGATTCTCCATCTTGTCGTGATGATGAACCACACTGGATGGTTCAAAATGCATCGACAAAACTTCTCTTTAAGAAGAGTGTTTTTGGTAGAAATCACATAGGAAAAAAATTTGTCGACGCGGTTTCGAACCAGCTAGGGTGGTTCATCATCAGGAACAGATGAAGATGCAGATCATGGCACATGCTTAAATAGAGGGCGATGTAGAAACCAAAAGATCATATAATGGCTACCCTTATGAAAATTAATATTTTAATAATGATAATATTCCTATAATGGCTAATATAAACAATAATAAGAAACAAAGAATCCAATTCAACCAAAAGATAGTGAACAAATGAGTCAAGAATATATATATATATATATATATAATATATATATATATATATATATATATATAAGTATATATAATAATATATATATATATAGTTATATTATGACTCAGGACCTGATTAATGAGTCAAGAACCTAAAAAGCATCTGAAGCTCCCTAAGATCCGTTAAATACCGTGTGGACCCCAAAAATATGAAAGGTGTTTATGTAATCCCTTGCTCTTGTGGGACTCCCTACATTGGTGAGACTAGTCGCTCAATTAATTAAAGGATTCATGAGTAGGTAGTTGACATCAAGCATGGCAGGACCCTCTCCTTTGCTTTGACAGAACATGCAGAAAAATCTAGGCATCACATCTGCATTGAGGAGGCCCATGTCATTGCCAAGGTTAGTCATTTCCATGATTGTAAATTCAGGGAGGCCTTGGAAATAGAAAAAGGCCCAATAATTTAAATAGAGACGATGGTTGGAATATTAACCAAAGTTGGGTCCCTGTCCTATCCTCCTAGTTTGTTTATGTTTGTGGATTATTTTGTTTTTAAAGGTTTGACGTTTCTATTTATGATTTTTTTTTTGTTTCTATATAGGTATTTGCATTTAACGTTAATATTCTTTTGATTTGTTTTCTCACCTTAAAAATAACAAACAAACAAAAACAAGAAAAAAAATTCCCCCCTTTTGATTGCTTTGTTT
>APFE031321619.1:0-13903 GCA_000404065.3 Pinus taeda
TAATACGATATATGCATACCTACATTGTGAAGCTAAATTTTAGCAATTTGATCGTCCTGGTTTCTTGGTTTTAAATGCCACCAACGACATATGTAAACAATAAAAACCCATTTTATGACATTCATGGGGGACCTTTCCTGAATATTTGATTGAACCTTGAAACATGCCAAATCATAAAGAAATGTAAGACAAACCACGCCAATAGTGTGGGATTATTCCCAACTTTGATACAACGCGCAATGCAAACTATATATGAAATTGATTATGTTTCCATGTGTCAAAACATCACTAGGTTCAAACAATCTGAAACTTCCTCCATCTCACTATTTGAACTATAAATTCAATCTCAATGGAGCTTGCAATAGATTTTTTGGCTTGATTGCCTTGAAGCTATGACCCAAAAACACCAAGCAATCTCTAGATCAATGCATGCTCCAAATTCGTGCCTTATGCATAAAGATACAACAAATTCTAATCATGTACTTGTCGCTATCAAACTAATTGTTATTATTATTTCTGATTGCAAGGTTTTGTGGCAGCACGAATGGAATTACAATTTGGATTGAGTGATATTTGGTTTTTAATAATTCGAAGATCCGATTTGAAGAAAATATGATTGGATCATAAGGAAATTTGATTGGATCCATGAAAGGCCAGAAATGATGGTGAGGCTTTAGCAACATCTAAGCAGGATTAAACAGAGATGGAGCTGGGGCAGGATTCTATTTGACCGTGGAGGAAAGCACGAAGATGAACAATGATGATTGTGAGATAGAATTGAGATCAAAGAAAGGGGAAACAACTATCCTCAATGTGGCAACCAAAAATTCCACTGCAAGAACCCCAAAAAAAAAAAATCTAAATTTTGAAATTTGGTTGTCTTTTGGCTCTAATTTATCATTGGTTTGTTTGTTTTTGGTTGTGGGCATGCTACAGGCGAACAAAAATCGCTCAAAATCCCTTCATTTGCTATCATGATAGAGTGAAAACAAGGATCATTACCCACTTCTAGCGAACAATGGTTCCACTATATAAGCTCTAGCTGAATATGAGTAAATCTTGATAGATAAAGATGAGGACTCCACTATGGCCATGATAGATTAGACCGCAACAATTAAGCACAAAATCTCATTCGTAAGCTTTCACGATAAAGGGAGGATCATAATCGTTTCATCCATTGTGGTTTTGAGTTGGAAAACAATGATTCCACCGCAAAGAGTTGAAATCAATCGGCCAATTGCAGAATAATAGAATAATAAAAGGAGAAACGACCAAAAAGACCCTTATTGCGAGATCAAAGAGGAATTAGGCATCTTTCTTCAACTAAAATCTCATTTTGTAACATATGATTTGACCAAGACACTCTTTCTAAATCAAATTGAGAAAAACTAACCAATCATAGCTTGATGAACACAAAAACGAAGAGATCCACAAGGGCTACATTGTCTAGATTATTACTCTGCCAAATATTATAAAAATGATCTGAAGATATTGCTGAAAGGGAGGGGATTAGGGGAGGAAAAGAATGCTTATGCATTATCACATTAAAAATATTTTGTTGCAGAATTTGTAGAGGGAATTCAACAGAGGAGGATACTGAGGAACGATGCCTTGAAGAAGAAGAAGGAGAACAGTGTCAATCTAAGTGCAGAAAAGTCGAGTGCATGGTATGACTAGGGCCTTTCCAGAGTAGGCAATGGTGTCACGTGATCCCCAAATGTAGCCATGCCTTCCATGTCAAGTGCAAGGATGCCTGTCTCTCAAGGCACTCCATCTGTCCCTTGATTTCTTCTATCGATGGTGACTGGAGCAGTTGGCAGAGATGTTTGGGGTTTTGAAGAAAAGGAAGATGCGGCTGGTTTTATACAGAGATTTCGAGTTTGAATTTCATTCTCCCATGCACAATTTCAAAACATGGAGTGACATGAACATACTATGATGTATGGTGCATGCCATCACCTCCGAACACATGGCGTACCCGTATGGTGCATGCCACCACCTTCGAACGCATGGCATACCTATATGCTACATGCCATCACCTCCAAGTTACCCGCATGCTACTTTCACTAGTACTCTTAAACTACATTAAATAAACTAGAGCTGAATAGGAAAGGTGGAGTCACCAGGAATTCGTCGGGAATCAGGATTATGAACATGGTGTATGTTATGGCCATGGGCATGGTGAACCTGCTATCGATGCATTAAAGGCCCGATAGTAGGTTGGTTAGTTTTTTCCAAAAATCACCTCCTCTCCATAGTTTTTATTAGGAACTGCAAAAACAATATCCTTTTCCAATGCAGGGTGTGACAATAACATCACATGTACTTCGGTTGGTGATATTTTCTCTCGGGAGTCAAAGTAGTATAATGAGTAGATGGAACACCATTTGGATTTTCCACTGTCCCATCGTCGGTGAGATGACTCCGACCAATCCCTGTCAACTAGGCGTGGTCCATATCTCTCCGTCAACGTCTCCCAAATGCTCCATTTGCCTCACTGCTGGCATAGGATGACTTTCTATTGTTAAATTGGCATGTTCTGTTGGCAACAACCCGTCACTAAGCTAATCATTGGTGACTTAGTGCATGGCACCATACCATATCATAAGATGTATAACTAGCAATTGCACCAAAAGGTGCAAAAGAAAGAGGAAAATCAAGGAATATAGAAGGTAATAATCAATTAATCCCCAAACATCCTTTCATAACCATCCAACAACACTTCCTCTCTCTAATGCTCCACCATTGAAGAGGATTCCATTGCAAGTTTTGAGTCAGACACAACACCCAAAGGAAGGGTTGCCCGCTTGCCTCTAGGGCCAGTGCCAACTATCACCTACGTCTAATAAAAATATGACTCTCATCCAAACAAGAATTAGATGACGTATCATGGAATTTTCCAGTCCAATCATTCCACAATATTGGTGTTTTGAGGCCTCTGTATTTAGTTATTCCTGGAGATTTCAATTGTCAGCCCGAATTCCCAGAAGGACTTCCCTGTGGTGCCAAGCCTCTCCATGTTTTGGACTTATTTTGGCTCAAACCCCACGAAAGTATTAATAAGAATCTCATCTACCAACTGCCTCAAGAAATCCATGTGTTGCTTGACGTGGGTTTTCACAAAGTGCTCGAGGACAAAAAAGAAAAAAAGAAAATCAAGGGTAGTTGAAGAAATACCTTGACAAAGTGACGAACCAATCAAGTTGAGAAGAGGTGGATCTAGTACTCGATGTCAATCTGGAACATGAGGTTTATGCAAAGGCACCAAGGACACCGCCCACAGATTGTGACAAAGCATGAATGCTAGATGCATAGTAATGCATAGGTAGAGGCGAGGGCATTAATGGAGTCCACAAAAGGCAGTGCGTTGAAGAGTGATACGTATTTGCCAAGAATGGTGGCATTTAGACGTTGAATGGACAGATATGTAGAGGGCATGATGAAGAAGAGTTATCATTTAGACAGTGAATGCAGAATGTGGAAAGTAGTGGGTTGGTTCTAGGATGCTACGTAGAGGCCACCACTATTGGTCATGCAGAAACAGATGCAATGATCATCCAAGAAAGTCGGGAGCCCTAACACTTCCATATGTTTACATGTGATGTCCTAGTAGAGTAGAACAATGTAGGAAGGAACCATCCTATTGAAAGTCCGAGAAAAGGTAGAATCTTAAGATTTAGGGTCTATTTATTCTATTCAAATATTTTTACAAGAAACAAACAAGTTAGGTTATCGTCAAGGATTGTAGCACCATGTTTAGTCATATCAATTTTTAGTATGTCTAGTCATATCTATTTTAATATGGTTGGATTTTTTTATCCATTAACTTTGAAATATACAACCTTAGTATTCGCTATCCATTGATTTTTTTGAACAAATATATTTGAGTAGATGTTGCATCTATGTAACAAATAAATTTAAATGACATCCCAAAAAATCTCATCATATTAATTGACATCCCGAAAAAAAGCTCATCATATTAATAAATATAACTTAGATCTAAATTAACCAGTTTGTATAGATTTTTGTTTGAATTTTATTTCACTCAGTATACATATGGAGTTGAAATAAATCCGTTATAGTTATTCATGAAATTAGCTTCAAACATTTCAATAATATGAATAATGATAAAACATATTTTTTTTACAAACATAGTAATTTTTTTATAATTTTTAATGACCGACACAATTGTAGCTATTATTTTTCTGGAGAAAATTTAGAATCAAGTTTCAATCAATGTTACAAAAAATTCCCAAAACGCTGGTTTCGCTTTCCATTTGTTAATTTCCTGACCATTTCTGAACCACGTATCTGAACCACTTTGCCAATGGTTGTGTGTAGACCCACCACCAACGACAAGGTACTCCCAATAGCCTCTCCCGTAGTTACGAAGAGCATGTTGTTCCACCATAAGAGCGGGCCAACCGTGTTCTGGTTGGTTGCCAAGATCTCCAATGTTTTGACGAGGAGGCAATAGTCAGCAAAGTGAAGGATTTTGGCAATGACAATTGAACTTTGTAAGAATAGGGAGCAATCCTAAATATCAAAGCTGTTACACAGTAATTTGTCACCGTTTGTCACCGTCCCTCTTACCCCTCTCCTGCATCTTGGAGGACCCATTCCGGGACTTGTGAGAAGTGACAAGACTTGAAACCACCTACCTTGTTTACCTCTAAACATGAGCTTCATATGCCCTTAAGACATCTCCTGCTCATTGCCCCTAAAAATATCCCTTTTTGCATTAGTGCTGGTGCCCTGTGTTATGCCCACGCCAATAGGGAAAATCCTAAAGAAAGGGCGCGCCATTGGTGCTCTGTCTCAGAGTCGCAATCGCACCAACCAGTTTGGGCAAAATTCTCAACCACTCAAACCTCTGAAGTTTCTATCCACCTCATTCACCAAACTGGTTCCAAGTTGAGTGAGGATGGTTTGGCTTCGAATCTCCTGGGATGGAAAGTTGTTTGCCACCATTCCATGGAAGTTTCCAAGTGATGAAGCCAAATCCATGTTTGTGGGGGATTGACCTTATCTCTTCCTTCTCCTCTATAAAAGCTTGTTCTCTTGGCTTGGGCAAGCTAGTTCTGGTTCTAATAGCTTTGACTCTTGTGGCAATACTTGTGCTGAAAGGAAGACATCAAAAGGTTGGAGTTGCAAGAAGCCTTCTTTGTATCCATAAGGCTTTCCCTAAGTAAGGAGATTTTTTGTTACCAAAGAGAGAGAGGCTTGTCCCTCATCCCTTCAAGCTTTGCAAGACTTGTGTAGCTGAGCACCCAGCCAAAGGAGGACTTAACGTCAGGACGCTGGTTGTATTCTCCTTTGTTGATTATTAATAATAGATGACTATCATTATGGTTCCATTCTCATTGTTGTGATGATTAATGTTGAATTATGTCCTTCATGACTGATGTATAATTGCATATATTAGATTTCACGCTTGGGTTTTTGTTTGTTCTCTTTGTGTGCAGGTGTCCATTCACGTGGATAGTGGAGGATCGTGACCGACCAAAGCAAAGGAACGCGAGCACCATCTCTTCTACGAACTAAAGCATTGGATCTCAAGTAGGTCTTCATCACCTACTCTTTATTTGCAGTTAGGAACTTGCGTGATAGAATTGTTTGATTGTTACTAGACCCGTTCTGGGCTAGTAGGGATCGCCTCTATCCGTAGAGGGGATTTACCTCTCCAACAATTTGGCGACTCCGCTGGGGAGTTTAGCTTGTTGTTTTGATTTGTAAACTTAGATGGAGTCTGAAACACGGCTAGATAGCCTTCGAAACATTATTGCTTTGCGGTAGTGAAGTAGATCAAAGCCGCTTCAGTCAATCTCCGGTTTGGCTTACAAACTAAACAACTTGGAGTTCGTCTTGTCTCTTTGGTTTTTCTTTGATTGCTTGCTTAGATAAGCCTTTGGATCAAATTTCTTGCTACCCCTGTACTTTTTGACTTGCTTTAAGCTTGTGACCCAAGCCCTGGACTGCGTATTTTTCTTTTGAAATTAGCAAACTTTGTTAGCGCGCTTTTTGCCTTTACAGTCGTGCTAGTGGCCCTTGTTGCTAACTGACAACCCACACCAATCCCTATTTAGCGCGAGTTGCAGCCTAACAGTCACGCCAGGCTGTGTAGTTTTTGGTCCACTTGTTTTGCTTGCTGTCTGAGCTTGGATTTTCTTTTTTCCACCTCTTTTCCAATTGCTGGAGTGTGCTTGAGCCTTGTTTGACTGGTTTGCAACCTTTGTCCTCTGGGTGTTTGCCTCTTTCCATCGATTTCACACCTCAACCCTAGGGCATCTAGTGGCCGTGTGTGTCAAGCCTCCCGTGGGAGTTTTGGGTTCTTTGATTGTCTGGTTAACCTTGTGATTGCTTTTCGCATCTTCTTCAATGATTGTTGAAGTATTTTTGAGTGATTTCCGAGCAACTTGCTCCTGTTTGCTTGGATTTCATTCTAACTTTGTTTGAGCTTAGATCACATAGCTCGTGCGAAGCCTTGTTTTCCTTTTGATTTGGAGAACTTTTTTTAGTGTCTTGGGATTTCATTGAGTCTTCATTGGGTGAATTTGCTTCTTTGCTCAATGCTGTTATCTTTCGAAATTCGTTCTAGTGCATTGTGCTTGTAGAAAGGAATCAAATAATCTCTTTTGCATTTAACAGCGAATGGAATAGAACTTTTCGTTATTTGCATTATTGAAAAGAAATTTTTTTTTTTATTTTCCATTAGTTGCATTAGGTTGTTTGGTTGATTGAGTTCGTTTTGTTTGATTGAAACTCTTAACCTTCTTGTAGTTAGTATTCATCGAACGAAATGGCTTTCTTTCACATGTAGCTTGCATCTAGGAATTTGTGGAAGATTACATACAGTAGGGCCTTAAACCGAAACTTAACTAAAAAGATCAACCATAAAATAAACCAAATTTACTTAAAAACGCATTGGAACATAACGCAAACATTCTAGAGGTCTAGGCTAGAGATGTGCTCCGGCGTTGTTAAACCTAGTCACTCTTGTTTTCGCATTAAGGTTGGGTGATTCCTCCTGGTGTGATTCAATTGGTGGTCTAGCACGGCATTGGGCTCCCCCGACGTCGCGTATAATGGGGAGATCCACTAGGTTTGCATACCTGATCCTAGGAAGCCGTGTCTGCGCCTACAAGCTGATAACCACCGAACACAGCATTCGGGAAGTTGGAACTGCAGTACAGAAAGTCATTGGTTTTCATACGATTGCCAAGGTGTATAAGCAGTTTTACGGATTGTCTGGTAAACCCCTTTGCCTAGTTTCTCCAGAGCAATCACTTTTTGATCCTTTTCAGACTCTATAAAAGAAAAGGCTCTATAGAGCATTTGTCACTTCGGGCTCTCAAAACATTTGAAGGCGACTAGAGTCACCTTTTGTCCTTTTCTCGACTCTTAAAACATGAAAAGGTCAAGTTGTGTCCTGATGTCATAAAATTTATTTGGCTACGATAACATTTACCTTGGTAGATCTTGTGTGCGTTTAGTTTTGAGTAGGATCTCTTATCGTTAGTTTGCTGAGGGTCTTTGTTTGATCATCCTGGTGGATCTATCAACTCCGTCTCCTGTCCCAAGTGACCAAGGGTCTCCATCTTCTGTTGCCCCTGAAACACCGGTTTGTGACGCTCTTCCTATTGTTCCGAGCATCCAACTGTTGAATTCTCGAGCTCCAGAGGACGAATTCTACGAATTTTCTTGGAACCCTGTTTGGGAGCCCTCTGAAGAGGATTTTCCCGCCACTCCTGTTGGTGTCCCATCTCCGATGGCTTCTTCCGATATGGGCAACACATCTCCTGTGTCGAGTGGGCCGTCCGTCATGTCAAGTATTGATACTCCCATTTCGGCTACATCCCCAATCATCTCTATGCCCTACACCGTTACACCTTTGGGTATCACGGTACCGACGTGCTATAGATCTTTGAGGGATGCTATGAACTCTGCAGCTTCCTCCTCTGTGTGGGATCAAAACAGCGTCCCTACCACAGGACCGTTTGTTTCCCAAGTTCACCATACTACTGTTACAACAGTCCCAACCAATCCGACCGTCTGTGTCGCGTCGTCAACTCCAGTTGTTAGTGCCATTACAGCATCATCCGCTGTCACTTCTGCTGCAGGCCCATCTCGAGGTCCAGCGCAAAGTGGTCAATCGACACATACCGCTAGAGTTGTGCACCCCACAAGTGGTGCTCCTCCTGCTTCCGATCATATGAAGGCAGAGGAGGCATATTTTTCAGTACTTGCGTAATGTCCAGAGCCCAGATGGGCAAGGCCCCTATTATGATCCTGAGAATCATTATTTGTATACCTCCTTGCCTGAAGAGACTTATGTTGAGGCTTCCATTCCATTGAACGTGGCTTGGGGTACCACCGGGTATAGTGGCAGCCATAGTCATCAAGGTCAAGGACAACCATCCCAAGGACCACCATACCAGGGTCAACAGCCTTACTCGTAGCCTAATCATGCGCAGCAGTATTCTGGCCAGAATTACCCAGGTCAACAGGGAGGCCCACAAGGACAACCCTATCAGGGACAACCTTTGGCCTCTAGTGGTCCGTCTTTCACATATCTTGGGCAACCTTCTGGAAACCCAGGGCAACCCAATGCTCAACAAGGACAACCCAATACCCAACAAGGCTACCCTTCGGGGCAACCTTATGGGAACCAGGGACAACCTTATGGTCAGCAAGGTCAACCCGAAAACCAGCAAGGCAACACTTCTGGGCAAGGGGGCCAGCCTTACGCGCAGCAAGGCCAGCCTACCACTCAACAACCATCTAGTCAACAAGGACAATCCTCGGTCGCACAAGGGTAGCCCCTCGCTCAGCAAGCTTGACTTTCTGGACGAACGGGGCCATCTCAGATCCGACCAGGACAACCTTCCGGCCAAATGGCTCAGCATGCAGGCGGGTACCAATCCCGACCTCCTCATTCAGGTGGGCATCAATCCCAACATCCGTATTCAGGCGGGTATCAATCCCAGCCTCCTTATTTGGGTGGGTATCAATCCCAGCCTCCTTATTCGGGTGGGTACCAATCCCAACCCCCACATTCAGGTGGGTATCAATCCCAATCTGGTCATCAAATGCCACCTGGTTCCCAGGCTCAGTACGGATACCAGCAACCCCAGGGGCAGAATCAATACACCCCGTAATCAAAATTACCAGCAGCCGTAGGGTAACCCTTATCAAAATTATCAACAACCTGCTGGCCAGTATGGTAACCAATGGAGCGTTGGGGGGCAGAACCAGTATCAGCAACCTGGTTCTGGAACAACCCTTACGGACAAAATCCTTCTGGACAAGGCCCTTTTGGACCTGGTCCAACGGGACAAGGCCAGTGGGGGCAATCAGGAACTGGTTGGAATTCTGGCTCTACCTCGTATCCGGGAAAAATGTCCTTTAATCTGCAGCTACCATTTCTAGCGACGTTGGAACTGCCCGATGTGTCGAATTTAATGAATGATCCCATTCTACACAATCCACAATGGCCACCAGTTCCAACCAAGATACCTAGTGACTGTCCCAAATTTGACGGGAAAGTTGGGGAGGACCCTCAAGCTCATGTGATGACGTATCACTTATGGTGTTCGTCCAATTCATGGCTCGATGATTCGATTCGGCTTCACCTCTTTCAAAGGACTCTCACTGGTTCGACAGCTAAATGGTATATTGAATTGACCCATGCGTCATTTCAAGATTTCAATTCGTTGGCCATGGCATTCCTTACTCACTTTCAGTTACCCATTCAGTACGAGACAGGGTCTCACCTCCTTACGTCTATTAAGCAGGATACTGCTACACATATCTCTGATCATATTCATGAATGGAGAAGGCGTCACAGGTTGATCAAGTTCTGGATTCCTGATCAACTCCTCACCGACTGGTTCACGACTTCCTTTGTCCCCAAGATTGCACGGGACATTACTATGGGAGCCTGTGTAACTAAAGAGCAAGCGATCGCACGCGCTCAGTACCTAGACTTAGTTTACTCTCAGTCTGGTACCTTTTATGAGTACTTGTCGGACGCCCCAAGGCCCGGTACATCCAAGGCCCCGCCCAAGCCATCTGTCGATGGAGTCATTGGCTCTGTAAACTCGGCCTCTAAAAAAGCATCGAACCCTGGGAAGCAAAAGTCAAGGGCATCCAACGAAAACACTTCTCAGGGTGGTTTAAATTCTGGTAACACTTCCGAGGTCAATGTCGTCCAGTCCACCATGGCGGGCAAGGCCTCGAAAGGAAAGAAAAAGGAAAAGGGGAAAGGGAAAAATAAATCTGAGCAACCCAAACAGGAATCCTCTAAACCCAGCCGAGGAAGGACTAAGCGCAAACCCAAGTATCCTTGCCTCATTGTGAGGAACGATCACTACACTAAGGAATGCCCTAGGTGGTCCGAAGTAACTGTTTGTGAAAGGTGCTCCTGGGGTCCCTGCAGGTCTTAAAGACCCTTTCCCTCTGAAAACTCAAGGTGGCTGATCCCTCTTCTTCTCCCTTCGGTTCCCAGGTCTTCATGGCTGGAACTATTCCTGTTCATGTAACAACTCGAGCGAAGGAGTATCCGTCGTCTGCTGGGAAGGAGCCAGAGGTTCCCTCAAGTGCTCCTTCGTCCAGCTCTGGTCCCCTCCATATCAAGAGACCGAGTACTGAGACGACAATCCGATCCCCTCCCAAAGGGGTACTCAGAAGATCTTCTTACAATCCGAATGCTCATGCTACCCATCACTATAGCATCGTAGAGGACTTAGCGTAGGCTCCGTCAGCTATGTCCGCCATAGAGGTCCTTCAGAGTTGCCCCCCCCAGAGGAAGTCCTTGCTATCGGCCATCGGTGGCATCGACCCAGCGGACTCGGATTTGATTACCTTCGACCTTGATAGCCATGTTCCTCGACTGCCTCATCAGATCGCTTTTCTCATTCAAGTCATCATCAATTCCAAAACGATCCATCGTACAGTTATTGATGAAGGTGCATCGACCTGCATTATGTCTATTGCGTGTTGGAAAGCGATCGGGTCTCTGACTCTGAGTCAGTCTCCAACGACCTTGGAAGCATTCGATGGGAGAGAATCCTGACCTTATGGTATTCTTCAACGACTACCAATCACCTTAGAAGGGAAGACTGTGGAAGTAGAAGTTGAGGTTGTTGACGCAAATCTCACATATAACCTCCTTCTAGGCCGGAGTTGGACATATGCCATGCGTGCCGTGTCTTCATCCCTCTTCCGTGTCATTCATTTCCCCCATCAAGGGAAAATTGTCACGGTCGACCAACTTTCTTTCTTCGCTTCCTCTTCTGAGGGAAACGTACCATTCGTTGAGCATACCTCCGTTTTGTTTGAGAGTGTGGGAGCCGGGCTCTTCAAAGAACCCGCCCTTATGGGTGTTTTCTCCCTCCCACCTCCCAACCTCGCCTCGATCTCCATGATCTCGGTTCGTTCTGATCCTTGGACCCTCCCCCCCATCGACGAGATAGAATCTTGGGGTGAGGAGATGCCGTTGAGTCCAACCGAGCTCAACTACATCGAAATTGTTGTTGCATCAGCCTCTCATGATCAACCCACCGTCACGAGTGGGGCTCTTGACTTAGATGATTTTCCCCCCTGGTTCGGAGAATGCACCTCCTCGGACCCATTAAAGGAAATATTTCCTTCCGATGTGGCTATCATAGAGACTATGTCTCTGGAAGAACGTCTGTGGTTTCCTCTTCACCACCGTTCCTCCTTTCTCCCTACCCTTTGGGAAACATTGCTTTGTCTTGAGCGGTTTGCTCCATGTCTCCCTTCTCAACCCCTTCAAACGCCCATTCAGATTTATCACACATCGTCCGAAGGGAATCTAGGGAACATCACGCAGACACAACCTATCGACATCTCTGTTAAGCCAGGGATTGTCGAGAACATTTATATAAGAGTCACCTGCACTCCTGAGGAGATTCAGATTTATATCGCACTCTTCCGCGAATTTCGCGATGTCTTTGCATGGTCCTACGAAGAAATTCCCGGTATTGATACATCCATAGTAGTGCACAAGATATCGACGTATCCCGGGGCCAAACCTGTTCGTCAGCATTTGCGTCACATGCACCCCCGTAAGGCGGTAGCTATCAAAGCAGAGGTTGAAAAGCTTCTTAAAGCTAGATTCATTTATCCCATCCCACTGACAGATTGGGTCTCAAATATTGTCCCTGTCGATTAAAAACAGGGTACCATTCGCGTCTGTGTCGATTACCGCGACATTAATAGAGCTTGCCCAAAAGACAACTACCCCACGGCATTCATTGATCAACTCATTGACGAGTGTGCAGGCAGCGAAATATATTCTTTCATGGACGGCTTCTCTGGTTACAACCAGATTAATATCGCCCGGCTGATCAACACAAGACGGCCTTCATCTGTCCGTGGGGCACTTTTGCTTACAAAAAACTCCCCTTCGGTCTTAAGAATGTCGGCGCTACCTTTCAGCGTGCGATGTCTTATGCCTTCAACGATATCAGGCACATCGTACAGCCTTATCTGGATGACCTTCCCACTCATTCAGCTAAGCGCGCGAACCACCCATCGCATCTTCATGAGATTTTTCTTCGTTGTCGACACTATAATATCCGATTAAATCCGCATAAATGTGTCTTCTGCGTTGAATCTGGTCGACTTCTCGGGTTTATCGTCTCCTGAGAGGGCATCCGTTTGGATCCCCTTAAAGTCGAGGCAATTGTGAATCTTCCTCCCCCTACTACTTTGCGGCAACTGCAGAGCTTGCAGGGAAAAGCTAATTTTCTCAGACGGTTCATCCCAAACTATGCCGAAGTGGCAAATGTTTTTACCTGGTTACTTAAGCGTGACACCCCATTCTAATGGGATGCCATAGCTAAGGAGTCTTTTGCTCATCTCAAAACTCTCCTAGTTTCCACCCCTTTGTTGTGGCCTCCAAATTATCATCGTGACTATACACTATATTTGGCCGTGGCCGATACCACTATCGGTATGGTTTTGGTCCAAAACGACAATGATGGCACCGAACACGTCATTTATTATCTTAGTCGCAACTTACTGGATACGAAGACTCGATATGCATATGTCGAGAAGTTGGCCCTCACTGTTGTCTGCGTCGTCCAACGTTTCTGTCACTACATTTTGTTGCGTACTACGACAGTGATTTCAGATTGCAACCCCATGACCTACATCCTTTCACGACAATTGCTGGGGGGCAAATACCCAAAGTGGATCGTAATCCTCCAAGAGTTTGACTTGGAATTTACTGCGGCCAAGTCCAAGAAATCACTTGTCTTTGCTGAACTTTTGTGTTCCTTGCCATCCGCTGCTACTTCCTCGCAGATAGAGGAGTCTATTCCAGATGAAACTCTTTTCCTTATCAGCACCCTCGATCCTTGGTATGGGGACATCATTGTCTACTTGCAGACATCCTCCTTCCACCCCGAGACCTCGAAAGACGCTCGTCGACGGATTCGTCACCAAGCCCAACCATATCGCATAGTTGGGGACACCCTGTACCGCCTTCGTGTTGATTCGGTTCTTCGCCGATGCTTAACCTTCGAAGAAGCTGAAAGAATTCTAAATGACTGCCACTCCAGTGCTTGTGGCAGTCACATGTCTGGATATGCCACCGCACAGAAGATCCTCCGTGCTGGCTACTTTTGGCCTTCCATTTTCAAGGACTGCATTTTTGTCGTCCGTTCTTGTCACGAATGTCAGATTTACCAACGGAAGATGCGTGCGCCCCCTGCCCCACTGCACCCCATTGTGACCGTAGGCCTCTTTTCCAAATGGGGCATCAATTATGTGACATGTAACCCTCGCTCGGCCGGGGGGCATGGTTACATCATCGTTGCTGTAGATTACTTTACAAAATGGGCCGAGGCGATGCCCACATTGTCGGAAGACGGTC
>APFE031321620.1:0-15148 GCA_000404065.3 Pinus taeda
AATGACTTCTTGAGCCTGCAGACAAATTTCTCATTGCGATGCTGAACAAACCCTTCCGGTTGTTCCATATATATTTCCTCATCTAAATCACCATGTAGAAATGCAGTCTTAACGTCTAACTGTTGCAACTCCAAATTAAACAAAGCCACTAATGCTAACACAATTCTAATTGAAACAATTTTAGCCACTGGCGAAAAAATCTCATGAAAGTCAATACTAGCTTTCTGAGAAAACCCTTTTGCAACCAAGCGCACTTTGTACCTGTCTTCCGTATCATTCACAGCTTGTTTCATCTTGAAGACCCATTTACACCCCACAGTTTTCCGGCCTTTCAGAAGCTCCACCAGATCCCATGTGCCGTTCTTGCTGAAGGCCATCATTTCGTCCTTCATGGCTGCTTTCCACTTGTCACTTTTCGAACCTTCTATTGCTTCCTGATAGCGCAGAGGTTCATTGTCATTAGCTATAAATGAAACAGAAGTGACATAATCATCATACCTTCTCGGTGGCCGTTTGATTCTTGTCGACCTCCTTAAGGATGTTTCTAGTGCTTCCTCGATTGGATGACTACCACCTGTAGGAACTTCTTGTCGATCAGTATCTGAGACCTGTTCATGATCTAAACCTGAACCGTGTTCATATTCTGATTCTGAAACCTGTTCATGACTAGTATCTGAATTATGTTCATCATGACTATTGTTAGAAATGCTATCAAACTGAATGTGCTAAAAGTCAGATACATCATCCTGTTTTAATCGACTATCTACATCTAACTGTACAAGAGAGGATTTAGGCACTAGAGCATATGCATCACAACCAAACACTCTAAGTTTAAAATAGTCATAAGGGTGTCCTTTCCATACCTCTTGCGAATCTTGCAGTCTATCGCCGTCGATGGAGATCGGTTTATCACATAATAAGCTGTTGCCACTGCTTCCGTCCACAACTCCTTTTGCAACCCGACGTTACTCAGCATACTCCTTGCTCTCTCAAGAAGGGTCCTGTTCATGCGTTCAACAGCTCCATTTTGCTAAGGAGTATAAACCGTAGTCTTATGCCTCTCCATCCCTGCATCCTTGCAATAGTTGTCAAACTCCTTGGAAGTAAATTCACCACCATTGTCAGTTCTTAAACACTTTATTGTTCTACCAGTGTTGTTTTCTACCAATGCTCTAAACTACTTGAAAACTGAAAACACATCAAACTTTCTTTTCAACATGTAGACCCAAAC
Source organism: Pinus taeda (assembly GCA_000404065.3). Classification (NCBI taxonomy): domain Eukaryota; kingdom Viridiplantae; phylum Streptophyta; class Pinopsida; order Pinales; family Pinaceae; genus Pinus; species Pinus taeda. The sequence continues at coordinate 1,232 of APFE031321620.1, forward strand.
CTTCCTAGAAAAGTCATCAATGAATGATACAAAATAAGATGAACCACCATATGAGGTTGTAGGGGCTAAACATCTAAATGGATATAATCAAGTATGCCTTTACTAGTATGTTTGCATGTTTTAAACTTTTGTTTACTTTGTTTACCAAACAGACAATGCTTACAGAAATCTAACTTTCCAGACTTTAGATTTGGAAGTAACTTGTGATCAGCCAATATTTTCAACCCTGTCTCACTCATATGCCCCAATATTTGATGCCATAAGTGAATGGAGTTACTGTCATGTACAGACACAGTAGACACAAAAGCTAACCCTGTACCTCCTTCTAACTGAAATAGATTTCCTACTTTCTTAGCTTTCATAACTAGTAAGATGCCTTTGTAAATTTTCATTACTCCAACTTGAATTACAGTTTTATATCCATTTGAATCAAGTGCTCCTAATGAAATCCAATGTTTTCTTAAATCTGGTACATGCCTCACATCAGTTAATATTCTAGTTGTTCCATCAAACATTTGTAGTTGTATGCTCCTAATCCCAACAATATTACATGTTACATCATTACCCATGTACACAACTCCATTAATTGATTTATATTCCTTAAACCATTCTTTATGCATACACATGTGGTTTGATGCCCTAGAATCTAACAACCAATGTTGACCATGATTTGACACATTAACTGACAATACTTTATCACTCATACCTGAACCAGATGCCGAACCTGTATCTGTCGTATTTGCCTCCTTCTTCTCTGTCGAAGACTCTGCTTTTGAAGTTTGCTGCTATCGCTTCCAGCATTCCTTCTTTAAATGGCCTGATTTGCCACAAAACCAGCACTTTAGCTTACTCTTCTTTCCTTTCGACTTTGAACGTGAGTCGGTCAGCTTCCTAGGGCGTCTTTCTTTTGAATGACCTCTCACCATCATAGCTTCTGATGTAGAGGTTTTCGAATGTGACTTCCTCCTTGTTTCTTCCGATAATAAGGATGCAACTACATCATCAAAATCAATAGTTTCTGATGAACTATGACTTATAGAAGTAACAAAATGATCCCATGATTCGGGAAACGAGCACAATAAAGTAATATCTTTATCCTCAGATGCAATTTTTACTTCTATACTTTGTAATTGCACAAGAAGAGTATTAAAAGCATTTAAATGATCAACAATCGATGTACCTTCCTTCATTCTCAAACCGTACAATTGTCGCTTCAGGAGAATCCTATTGGTTAAGGATTTGGTCATGTACAGTTTCTCCAATTTCGTCCACAAACCAACAGCTGTTGTCTCCGACACAATATTAAAGAGGACATTGTCCGCCAGGCATAATCAAATGACACTTACAGCTCTTTCATCCATTTCGTCCCACTCATCGTCTGTGATGTTGTAAGGTTGTTTGGATTTACCCATCAATGCCTTTACCACGCCTTGTTGGACAAGCAAGTCATGCATTTTCACCTTCCAGATCTCAAAATTATTCTTGCCATTAAATTTCTCAATTTCAAACCGGGCACTTTTAGTTTTTGCCATTTGTATCAACAAGCACAATAATCTCCAATATCAATGTTTTAAATACCAGCAATTAAAAAAAATTGCCTATGTCTTTAAAACAAAATATCTTCCCTTCACAAAAAAAAAAAAATCTGCCTATGTCTTTGTACTTCTGCCTTTCAAAAAAAAAACTGCCCTTTTTCCAATCACCTTTTTAAAACAATTAATGTGTTACTCAAACCCTTCCTCAACAACCAATTTGACAATGGTTATTTTATTTCATGTTTGATTGGGTCACATCTGTTTTGAAACAAATTTGAAGTATGGCCAGCGTTCTCTGTTTCCTTTTTTCTTACTTCTCTTGCGACACACGGCACGAAAATAATAAATTATGGAATGCACATGGAAACTACAGTCTTGTCACACCAAGACTAGCCTCATTTATTGATGGATGCGATTTTATATTCAATGTCCACACATATTTTTATATTAAATTTCGTCCATATAGAAAATTTATCAAATATTATGTTTAGAAACTTTGACGGAATGTCGGCTTTATATTCATATAATTGTCAAACGCACACCAGCATCATTTGCTTTCAATGTCCCCGCACCCTTTCTTTTAAAATTCTTCCTTACCTTAATCCATATCATTCAAATTAATTATGATTCTCATGACTGGAAACTAAGGTTTACTGTCATGACAGTTGGGCAATCAAAAAAACAGCGCAGGAGCAATTTTACAAAATGCGCAGGGGCTATTGAAATACCAGCAATGTTATAAAACCAGAACTCGATAATATTCTTTACTGACCAGAGACACAGCAAATTAAATACCAGCAATGTTATAAAACATGCACCAACAGATAGCGCACCAGGAGTTTAAATACCAGGTACGCACGTAGGCAGGCAGCAATCAATTAGCAGGTTCACGCACCAGGTATATCAGTGCGCTGCTCCTCACCATGCCAGGGCTGCCCAGCAAACGCACCAGCATTCACCTCAGCGGCTGCTCCTCACCACGCACTGCAAAACGCACCAGCAACTCAGTCCGCACCCATCCCCGGGTTAGCGCAGCACCTTCAGCACTCCGGGACTTGATCCAACAGTGCTCTGATACCAATTGTTGGATCAGGTGCATAGAAAAACGAAATTAAACACACAACAAAAGCACATATAACACAGTATTTAACGTGGTTCACCAAGCCAATCTGGGCTACGTCCACCAAACATAGGCATCAGGAATATATTAATCAAATTGGAGATTACATCAAGAAATCCTCACACTCTCTTAGCAAATCATCTGAATGATTGCCTGTTATATAGCATAGAGAATCTAACAGCCTCATAACTCCCTCACATCAAATATAGGAGGCATTAACTCCGTCCCAACAACCTGGAGCTAATCTAGGAACTAAATCCCTATTATTGTCATTCTTCAGATATTTTTGCCTATTTGACTCAAACAGAAAATCTCAACATGCACAAAGCAAAATCCGAATATCGAGATGATCATGAAGAAAAAACACATAAATGGGTAAGAACACATTTCACCTGATAATTATTTTAAAAATCAAAGGAGTAGTTTAACTCGTTGATAAAGTAGTTTTTTTTAATTGTAATTAGAATTTCTAGCGTTTTTCTTAATTAGTATTTTTTTTGTAGGAGACTGAATTTTTCAAGCTAAGCCTTCAGCTTCACAAGGAGGCCGAGTTAATTTTTCTGATGCACGATGTGTCTGCGAGAGGCCAGTGAGAGTTTTCGTTCCAATTTATATACATAGAGAAAATATCTATCCTAGGATAATTAGAGAAAAAAATGAAAATGTACATATATTTATTAGGAAAAGTGTTGTACATATTAGTTGTACATTAATCATAATGGTGGAGACTATGAGCTCAATAAAATATATAAATAACCAATAACCAACTTTACATTGATAAACCATTAAACATTCCCATAAAGGGACTTATACTTGTGGCTATAACTCAAATAATTAGTATAATTCACATATGCATAAATAAAGTGCCAAAATAAGCCCAAAAAAAACATGAATGAAAACCTATTGAGAGGTAGGAGGAAAAATGTTTTAGAAGAACCTAGAAGGAGAAAGCTTAGACACCAGGAACATTGAAGTTAGTTACCAGGAACCATACTAATATAATTAATATATTAAGTCCTAGGAATATATCTTATTATATTAGCTAAAATGGTATACATATATAGTCCTAATATTAGATATATGGATAATAATATATCCTCTCGTATATCATATATAACATATATTACTCCTTATAATCCGTATATTATAATAATAGGATATTATATATCCCTTATATATTATATATTGTACGATATATATATAGTATATATATATGAAGTATTATTGATATATATGTATATTAAAAGTTATATTATTATTAAATGTATATACTAATATGGTGATTATCTATATATGATATATGAAATGAGAAGAGATATGAAAACCTTTGAGCTCAACCAACATTTCATATACGGATGACATTGTCTTATTTTGGGTGACTTGCAAGGGGAATAGTGATTTGTTTTGGAGCATCGATATTTCACATCATGTCTTTTATAATACTTATGTTAAGATAATAAATCAAAAAGACATCAGGAAGAGGTCTTTGACCTATGGTAAACACATATTTCTCATGAAACCCATGATGCAAGGAATAATAATCCATTTGTTTCATCTCTTACATATTATTATAATTACAAGTCAATGAAAACTGAACCTAGTTACATTTCCTTCAAAAATCATCTTAACTACGGAGGTATTCATTAAATGATACATCCCTATTCTCAGCGCTAAAGACATCTCATAAGAAGATTAGGACTAGTAATCTATCTATATAGCATCATTATAACCAACATTGTCACCTAGCAAGGCCTTGACTAACAAATCTATCTCTCAATGTGCTCCCCCTCCTTTCATATGATGTTCTGATTGGTATGGACTGGTTAGAAAAGCACTAGTCATTAGTTAACTACAAAACAAAGACTATTTATTTTATGGATGGACTTGGAGCTAGGCAAGAGATGCAAGGAATTAAGTGGCCAGTACAGGTTCGGTGAATAATTGCATCCGAGTTAGCAAAATGCAATAGGAAGGGGTGTCAGATTTACGCCATCCAAGTGGGCTATGATGATTCGAAGGATAAAACAACCACATTGGATAACATCCCTCTAATACAAGAGTTTGTGGATATGTTTCCAGAAGAGATTCTCGGACTGCCAACCAAGAGGGATATAGACTTTACCATCGAATTGATACCCGAGGCAGCACCGGTATCTCGAGCACCCTATAGAATGAGTGTACTTACTTGAGAGAGTTAAAAATGTAGCTACAGGAACACTTAGAGAAAAACTATATTCGCCCCAGTGTATCTTCGTGGGGAGCACCAGTGCTATTCGTTAAGAAAAACGATGGGACCCTTCGCATGTGTATAGACTACCGTGAGCTGAACAAACTCACAATCAAAAAAAAGTATCCCCTAACTTGGATGGATGAAATTTTCGATCAAGTGAAGGGTCCAACAGTATTCTCCAAGATTGATTTGCGATCAGGTTACCACCAGATCAGGATTAAGGAGGAAGACATAGCTAAAACAACGTTTAGAATAAGGTATGGACATTACGAGTTTGTGGTGCTACCCTTTGGGTCCTGCAACTTTCATGTGATTAATGAACAGTGTATTTCATCGATATTTGGATAGATTTGTGCTGATATTTATTGATGATATACTGATATACTCCCGTAACATGGAAGAGCACAAGGAGCACCTTAGATTGGTGCTACAAACCCTCCGAGAACACCAGCTATATGCTAATTTCAGCAAGTGCGACTTCTTCAAGGAAGAAATACAATATATAGGCCATTTAATGACAAAGGAAGGGATCGCAGTGGACCCTGAAAAGATAAGGACCATAATGGAATGGCCCGTACCAAAAGATGTAGTAGATATCAGGTCCTTTATGGGTTTAGCCGGTTGTTACAGATGCTTTGTAGAGGGCTTCTCAAGAGTAGCGTATCGTATCACCTCCCTACAGAAAAAAGGAAGAGCATTCAAACGGACCCCAGAATGTAAAAGAAGTTTTGAACAGCTTAAGCATCTACTCACCACCGCACCCATTTTGAGCATAGCCGATCCTAATAAGGACTGTGTGGTGCACACTGACGCAAGTAAGGAGGGCGTGGGAGGTGTGTTGATGCAAGAAGAGAAAGTAATTGCTTATGAGTCAAGGAAACTAAAAGAGCATGAGCAAAATATTCTGCCTATGAATTAGATCTCGCAGTCATCATACATGCCTTGAAGATGTAGCGACATTATCTCATGGGGAGGAAGTTTTTATTACTGACAGACCACCATAGTTTGACCAATTATTTTAGCAAGCCCACTTTAAATGTGAGGCAAGCATGGTGGGTAGATTTCCTAAGTGGTTTTGACTTCAATATCAAACACTTGAATGGGAAAGAAAACTGAGTGGTGGACGCTTTAAGTCAGAAATTACAATGTTTGCATGAAATTTCCTTTAGCGAATGGAAAATCCCCTTTGAGAAAATGATAAAAAAGGCAACAGAACAAGATACTATATACCAGCAAATAAAACAGCAAGTACAGCAGTCTGCCAGCGAGGGGAACCGACAAGGCTATGAGGTAGATGATGCTGGAATGTTGTATTACGAAAAGAGGTTATATGTACCTAGTCAAAATTGTCTTAAAAATATGATTTTGGATGAATTTCACATCAGTCACTATGTTGGACACCCAGGGTATCAGAAAATGATCACTGCACTTCAAAAAGAGTATTATTGGCCGTGTATGAAGAAGAATGTAGCCGACTATTTAGCACGGTGTTTGGAGTGCCAACAAATTAAGGCAGAGCATCAGCATCCAACGAGACTATTACAACCCTTACCCATTCCAGAATGGAAGTGGGAAACAATTTCCATGGATTTTATAACAGGGCTACCTAGGACAAAGAAGAATAATGATTCTATTATGGTGGTGGTAGACAAGTTTAGTAAAGCAACACATTTTAAACCTGTGTAATCAACCTATAGCTTTGTACAGATTGCCCATATCTTCATGTAGAATCTGTTTAAATTGGATGGACTCCGAAAGACAATAATTTCAGATCATGACGTGAAATTCACGTCGGCTTTTTGAAGGACATTATTTGCAAAATTGGGGACATAGCTGAACTTCAATACAGCACACCCCCAGACCGACGGACAAACAGAGCAAGTGAACCATGTGGTAGAAGACATGTTAAGAGCATATGTAATGCAACAACCAATGCAGTGGGAGGAGTATTTGCACTTGGTTGAATTTGCATACAACGGGTATTATACCTCAGTACAAATGAGTCCCTTTGAGGTCCTATATGGGCATAAATGCCGCACACCCTCAAGCTGGGTTGGACCTGAAGACAAATTAAGGTTAGGGCCGGAAATGCTTAAGGAAATGGAGGATATGGTGAAAAGGGTACGCTCTAATTTAAAAGTTGCTCAGGATAGGCAAAAGAGCTTTGCTGACCGGAAGAGGAGGTTCAAAGAATACCAATTTGATGACCATGTTTATGTAAGGATCCAAGCCAAAAACTGTACACTGCAATGGAGCGGGTATGCCAAGTTGGCAGCCCGATATTGTGGACCATTCCAAGTCATGGCAAGAATTGGGACAGTGGCTTAGTAGATCAACCTCCCAAGTCACATCCGGGTCCACAATTTCTTCCATGTATCTGTGTTAAGAAAATACATTTGTGATCCTAAACATGGGATTCGATGGCAAGAGATACAAGTGAGGAGTTTTTTCAGTAGACCAGACTAAAATATTACTCTAAAATAAACTGATTTGGAATACTTCTGGTTGTAGGTTAAACCGGAAGGAGAAGTCCTGGTCGAGCTGCTGAGCATGCTCCACCAGCGAGAAGTATAGCTGCAGAAGCGTGCTATTACCCAAGTTAAAGTGCAGTGGCAGCACTTTGGGCCTCATGAGGCCACTTGGGAAGATGAAAAGCTCCTGAAAGCGGCTTACCCAAGGCTGTTTATGAAACATCAGACATCGGGATGATGTCCAATCTCAGGAGGGGGAGATGTGATGTCCCGAGAAAATGTAAATATTTGATTTCTCACTATGGTAAAAGATAAAGCTAAATATGACACTATTAACTGTTTCAAAAATTAATAGTATTGTTATTATTATTGTGTTCTTTATATATATATTATATATATATTATATATATATATATATATATATATATATATAAGAAATGTTTGTTGAAATGATGGAAACTTCTAAGGAGGATGTTGGGAAAAGACAGTTGTTAAAACTGCAATCAAACTACCTCCCCTAACTAGAAGGCTTCCAGAGAAAAGCAAGGGAGGAGGCAAAAATCTGTGCTATAGGGACAAGTAGAGGAAGATGGAGGCTAAGTCTCATGATGACCAGATAGCTAGGCACTAAGTGCATTCTTGCTGAGCATAGTGATATGGCAGGAGAAAGTTAGGGGGGAGACTCTGGTCTTCAAAGACGAGTCTCACAGTTCGGTGGTAAAATAGAGAAGAACAAAAGAATCCAGGTGAAGCACTGAGGAGTCTTATTCACCATGCAGAGACCAGGTAAGTAGGAAAAATCCCTTGGACATCTGTTAAATTATCTGCTAAGTTTTCCTGGTAGGAAATGTGTTCAATATTTTATATGTAACTTCTCAGGAAATGGACGACGGGTCTAGTTTATTTGATTATTAACAGATAATTATGCATAGATAGCATTCTCTTACCCTTCTATCAAATGAAAAAGAAGAAATCAGAAAAAGAAGAAATCAGAAAATAGAGTGAGGGAATTTGATAACAGTGATTAGGGTCTCTGGACTAATCATATAAACCTCTCAGGGATAGTGAATAGCCTTAGGCTGCAAATTCTATAGTTCAACAGTAACAAGATAAGAGTATAATTGATAAACAGGAAATTACAAATGGGATTACTTAAGCCTGAAACAGAAGTAGACCTGTGCAACCGGTATTTTAATCTTCTAGGAAAAATCTTGCTAGAACTGAAGGAAAGTTGTCATGCAGTTAGAAGAAATAATAAACTAGAAAAAAATCATAAGCATGGAGGGTCAACATTCAAACCCTGTGTTCGTTATTGTTTTTGGCTTGCGGCTAAAGCAAGGCAAGAGACCCGGATGGGTTATAGTAAACTATCGAAGGGTAGAAAACACAATAGAGTTGTATGAAAAGGGTAAAACATACACCGAGCCCTTGATAATTTACCCATTCTCCACAAAATTAATTCCAATGAAAACTGTAATAGAGGTAGACATTTAAGTATATGAACGAATGACAGAAGTAAAAATAAAATCTTCGAGCGAGCCTGCAATGAAAAATACTATTTACATTGCTGTGGCAGAGCAGTAGCTCGAAGACTCCTAGGTATAAGTATTAGGTTTTGGAGGAAAATTAATTCAATGTGTGAAACCATTTGTTGGGTAGCCAGCCTTGAGCCGGCTAAAGGTCACAAGCAAATACCCAGATGCAACCCGGGAGATGCAGAAAACAGGTACCCTGTAATTCTTACGGGGCGGTTTTGTTTACCGAAGGAAATAAGGAGAGTTTTGTCAATTGAGTATCCACATAAGTATATCAATGTAAAAGACTGTACAATATCAAAATTAAAGATGACAAGAACTGCAAAATAACCTCAGAGAGTGAACCAGGTGGTAGAAGACATGTTAAGAGCATATGTAATGAAACAACCAATACATTGGGAGGAGTATTTGCACTTGGTTGAATTTGCATACAACAACGGGTATTATACCTCAGTACAAATGAGTCCCTTTGAGGTCCTATATGGGCGGAAATGCCGCACACCCTCAAGTTGGGTTGGACCTGAAGACAAATTAAGGTTAGGGCCAGAAATGCTTAAGGAAATGGAGGATATGGTGAAAAGGGTACGCTCTAATTTAAAAGTTTCTCAGGATAGGCAAAAGAGCTTTGCTGACCGGAAGAGGAGGTTCAAAGAATACCAATTCGGTGACCATGTTTATGTAAGGATCCAAGCCAAAAAGTGTACACTACAATGGAGCGGGTATGCCAAGTTGGCACCCCGATATTGTGGACCATTCCACGTCATGGCTAGAATTGGGACAGTGGCTTAGTAGATCACCCTCCCAAGTCACATCTGGGTCCACAATGTCTTCCATGTATCTGTGTTAAAAAAATACGTTTGTGCTCCTAAACATGGGATTCGATGGCAAGATATACAAGTGAGGATTTTTTTCAGTAGACCAGATTAAAATACTACTCTAAAATAAACTGATTTTGAATACTGCTGGTTGTAGGTTAAACCGGAAGGAGAAGTCCTGGTCAAGCCACTGAGCATGCTCCACCAGCGAGAAGTATAGCTATAGAAGCACGCTATTACCCAAGTTAAAGTGCAGTGGCAGAACTTTCGGCCTCATGAGGCCACTTGGGAAGATGAAGAGCTCCTGAAAACGGCTTACCCAGGGCTGTTTATGAAACATCAGACATCGGGATGATGTCCAATCTCAGGAGGGGGAGATGTGATGTCTCGAGAAAATGTAAATATTTGATTTCTCACTATGGTAAAAGACAAAGCTAAATATGACACTATTAACTGTTTCAAAAATTAATAGTATTGTTATTATTATTGTGTTCTTTATATATTATATATATTATTATATTATATATATATATATATATATATAAGAAATGTTTGTTGAAATGATGGAAACTTCTGAGGAGGATGTTGGGAAAAGACAGTTGTTAAAACGGTAATCAAACTACCTCCCCTAACTATAAGGCTTCCAGAGAAAAGCAGGGGAGGAGGCAAAAATCTGTGCTATAGGGACAAGTAGAGGAAGATGGAGGCTAAGTCTCGTGATGACCAGATAGCTAGGCAATAAGTGCATTCTTGCTGAGGATAATGATATGGAAAGAGAAAGCTAGGGGGGAGACTCTGGTCTTGAAAGCCGAGTCTCACAGTTCGGTGGTAAAATAGAGAAGAACAAAAGAATCCAGGTGAAGCACTGAGGAGTCTTATTCACCAGGCAGAGACTAGGTAAGTAGGAAAAATCCCTTGGACATCTGTTAAATTATCTGCTAAGTTTTCCTGGTAGGAAATGTGTTAAATATTTTATATGTAACTTCTAAGGAAATGGACGACGGGTCTAGTTTATTTGATTATTAACAGATAATTATGCATAGATAGCATTCTCTTACCCTTCTATCAAATGAAAAAGAAGAAATCAGAAAATAGAGTGAGGGAATTTGAGAACAGTGATTAGGGTATGTGGACTAATCATATAAACCTCTCAGGGATAGTGAATAACCTTAGGCTACAAATTCTATAGTTCAACAGTAACAAGATAAGAGTATAATTGATAAACAGGAAATTACAAATGGGATTACTTAAGCTTGAAACAGAAGTAGACCTGTGCAACTGGTATTTTAATCTTCTAGGAAAAATCTTGCTAGAACTGAAGGAAAGTTGTCATGCACTTAGAGGAAATAATAAACTAGAAAAAAATCATAAGCATGGAGGGTCAACATTCAAACCCTGTGTTCGTTATTGCTTTTGGCTTGCAGCTAAAGCAAGGCAAGAGACCCGGATGGGTTATAGTAAACTATCGAAGGGTAGAAAACACAATAGAGTTGTATGAAAAGGGTAAAACATACACCGAGCCCTTGATAATTTACCCATTCACCACAAAATTAATTCCAATGAAAACTGTAATAGACGTAGACATTTAAGTATATGAACGAATGACAGAAGTAAAAATAACATCTTCAAGCGAGCCTGCAATGAAAAATACTATTTACATTGCTGTGGCAGAGCATCAGCTCGAAGACTCCTTGGTATAAGTATTAGGTTTTGGAGGAAGCAAATACCCACATGCAACCTGGGAGATGCAGAAAACAGGTACCCTGTAAATCTTATGGGGGGTTTTGTTTACCGAAGGCAATAAGGAGAGTTTTGTTAATTGAATATCCACAGAAGTATGTCAATGTAAAATACTGTACAATATCAAAATTAAAGATGACAAGAACTGCAAAATAACCTCAGAGAAACCGTAAAAAAGTTCCTTAATCATGGAATAATATGCCAGAAAAATAAGCAACTATCATAATTAGCGTTTCACACAGTAGAACCGAAATAATATTCTAGAAAATAGCACATAGCAAGGCCACGAGGGCTATAAAGGGCATGAAGGCTACAACATATCATGCCAATAGAATAAATAGTAATAAAGCTCTATGTTAATCATTGTAATCTAGTGAGGGACATTCACTAGGGCTTTACCCTGTTCCATGTTCTTAAATGAAAAAGGAAACTAAATTACAAACAAATCAAGGAAGCCCAAGGGCATGCCCATGTATTTAAAAACTGCTAAACCATGAACCTCGGTTCAACATGGCTACACCTAGAACCAACACTCTTGTAACGAGAAAGGTGGAAGACTAGTCTGGGGTGGAAAATCTTGTCGTTTATCTGTGACCAACAATGGGAAAAGGGTGTAAGGCTGTGGGCCATTTGGGTTGTGCCAAGGAATAACAAGGAGGGAAACCCCCTCCATTATCAAACGGAACATAAAAAAAAATGGACATTTAACTGGCAAACTTTCCATGAAGCGTTCAATAAATGAACATACCCGTTAAGAGCTGGTTGAGCCGAACTCTGAGGTGGTGAAGACCATACACAGGAGCAGGCACGGAAGGCTGAATAACAATGTTCTTGCCCATGAGACAAAAACAAAACATAGAATCCATTAACCAAAATGAACCAAATCTTTCCAAAAATTTGTAGGAGTCGAGATAGATGAAAAAACCATATACAAGATAGCACAACGATAATATTACCAAAGAAATCATCAAACTGTGTAGCCATAGTAGCCTCCAAATGGTTGTTCGATAGACTGAAGGACCCAAAACATTCTTACAGGTGGCAGAGAGTCAGAACAGGTTTTGAGCTAGCTTGCGAGAGCTTCTGTGGAATCCTTGCAAAGATTGATCTATGCCCATGCCATCGGATAAACCAAGGATGGAACTCTCGGGGGCAGCACAGCCCTTGGATAGCAATCAGATCATCCCAACCATTGAGTGAGGCGATGATAACCGAGGGTGCAATTTTCAGATACTCCCGGACCTCATCCCTTCATGTGGATGAGCCGGTGAAATTAAATGCAATAGCCGGGTGTCAAGAGCTAGCACTGCCAATAGTAAGGCAGTCGTATCAATGAGTTTGACGGGTGAACTTTTCTGGCAATGGTAAAATAGAACGACTTTACGAAAAACTCTTCAGGTGGAACAAAATACGAGAAGAATTTAAATTAAAACTATTCTTTGTACATGAGAATAATGCCAGATTTAATTTTTTGTAAAAAAAAAAAAAAATGTCTCGGGGTATATGATACGATAGTATCTATGTACAATTGATTTCTATATTGAAAACAATGGGAAAGATGAAGAGGTAGGGAAGACCTAGAGTCTAGGGCTTTTGCATAAACATTACCTCCAAAGAGGAGAAGGGGATCTTTTTTTGGATAAGAATGGTTTGGCTTTATTCTGAATAAGGAAGACTAGTTTGGTCGAAGAAGGAGCCTGTAGTTTCTCATTATTTTGCCTCTGCTTTTATGTGTTTTGAGGTACGATGTTGTTTATGGAATAAATATAAATGTGATTTCTATTTGTGCATATTGATGGCATACTGCTCATGATTAGCCTTGTTTATTTGAATATGATTCAATATTATTTGTATCGAAAGGAATGTGTATTCATGTATGAGTAATCTGATTGCAATCAAGCTCTAATATAGCCTTGTTCATCTATGACTCAGTAATTGATTCTTTTGGACTTGGAATCTCTTCATGGTGTTTAATCTCTTTTGTTATTCTCGTTCAAGATAGTTTAGGATAGTTAGGATATAGACTAGAGTAGTTAGAAGAAGTGTAGATAGGATTTAATACATAGCAGTTAGCTATTTTATTTTGTTGATTTAATTGAAATCTTCTTCTCAGAAGAAATCCTTCAACACCTATACAGTTCGCGGTGTCCCTTAAAACCCATTCGAACTAGCCATTCCACATGAAAGCATGCCTAATTGGGGCTTGCGATCGGGTCAGTTCCCCTTGTTGGCATAGCGAACATTCGCTATGTTGACAGGTTCATAATCCCTTAGGGTTTTTAATATGAAAATCAACCATGGTCAACCATTTGTATCTTAGCGTCTATACTCCCTAAGGTTTAGATATTAATCGCTCAAATGTATAATAATATAATAGGGTTTATAATTTTAATGTTTTCAAGGATAATACTAAAAACCCAAGGGATTAATAATAAACCGTATGAATAACCCTTATATTTATTACTAATGTT
>APFE031321620.1:16097-32208 GCA_000404065.3 Pinus taeda
TCATATTTATTTCACTATAGTTTTTTATCAAGCATTTAATTTATATGGATAATATAGTTTTATCAACTTTTAATCAAATGTAATAGTTATCACTGTTATTTTTACCATTTAATTGATAAGGCTGCTATATTTTTACCTATTTTTAATTAAATTTTATATAAAATGAATACAAAAGCCCCATAAAGTGACCGATTAGACTATTGGATACCAAATGGGAGGATGTTACTTGTACTTAACTTATAAACCAATAACGACGATAAATAGAATAATTAAACTATGTCATATTTACATGATACGCAAGGGACATCTTTATATCAATTTCAAATTCCAAGAATATCCCAAAATATGATTATCAACAAAATGATGAATTGTCTGACCAGTTAGATTGTGAGCTTTTAATGGAATCTGTAATTCGCAGATGTTCAAAATATATAGACATATTCTATTCTCTTTATTTACGCTTTATTTATTGATTTATCAACATAGATCAATTTAGTTGTCATTCTTCCCTCTTGAGCTAATCTTGTATTCTACAACACAAACACCATCCCTTTCCTTGTGTCTACGTTCTTGGCTTTTTATGTGTTTATCTTTCTTTTATCAAACTGCATTACTACGTGAAGGACACTTTTAAGACATTTTTTAAGACAAGAAATCTTGTCTTAAAAAACCACTTTTCACTTTAGTTACTTTCCTTAAATATAAAAATTTAAAAGAAAAAGAGTTTTAGACAAAAATTTATATTTAAGAAAGAAACATTTTAAGACAAAAATATTTTAAGACAAAACTTTATATTTAAGAAAAAAACAATTTGAAACAAATATATTTTACGACAAAACATTATATTCAACACAAAAATAGTTTAAGGAAAAAATTATATTTAGGACAAACAATAATATCTAACTGGTATCTCAACTCTAACTCGTATCTCGAAAGCGACCACTGAAGGTAATGGGGGATATGATGATGTATCAATCAGGAAGCCAATCAAATGATAATCAAGAGGATCCACTACACCCAAAGTAGTTAGCGGATATTTCTTTTGGGATGGGCATGACTGGAGGACTTCCATCATCGACATAGCTGCAGATGATTACACCAACTCGTTTACTATACTCTATGTAATGGCAGCTTTTTTAGAAGCCGCATTGCTGCGTAATGGTCCCTTTGGGATCATGGGAATGACCTCAAATTTAGGTTGGGGGATTTGTAAAGTACCATTTGGTGTTGTAAGAGGCTCAAAAGATACTTTGATTCTGGACTCGGTAGCTGACGAAGTGGAGGGTTTATCATATTGACGTGACCAAGTTTGTAGGTTGATATTGGAGGGGTTTACCTCATTAGAGTTTATCATAAGGATCTAGCAGTCACTAGGATGAGAAGGTCGGGGGAGTGCACTACTTGACCTGGGTGTGGTTGAGAATTAACAAATTCTTGCTATGGGAAATAATTTGTGAGCACTGGTGGTTGAGATGGTGCAAGATTCTGACGTGATTGTTGACCTCGACAAGCTACTCAACTTCCCATATTTGGCGCATATGGGATAAAATAGGACACTCATATGTATAGTGGGCATGTACACTACAACATGCACAAGGATTGTTTGTATGAATAGCGTTGTTCTTCTTGTGTTCGCCACCTTGTTGCTAGTTGTTGGTGTTAGGTTGGTTCCCGTGGGGTTTACTAGGCTCGTTACCTTGGTTATCCTTGCTACCCTTCACCTTATTCTTTCTCCTCTAATTTTGGGGATTGGTATAACTCTATCGTGTAAACACCTGACCCTGAGTGGGCACTGGTTGTTGGGGATGAGGATTCATGGATGCTGCAACGCTAATGCATGACCGGCTCAAGCGCTAGGCTGTGCATAAGAAGCAACAACATTTTGGTAGACGAGTTGGGGCCCTAGACACATGTTAATAGTAAGAGAAGCATAAATGTTGGATGAATTGGTGCCTCCGTGGAGATAGCCATAAATCTACTAAGGATATGGCAAGGAGTGTGAAGGGATCGAACGATACTGTCGACAGTGTTAGATGCCCAAGCTAAATTGGAACTTCCAAGACGAGGGAGTTCTCCAATGACAGTATAAACATAATCAGATTGTGCATAAATTAGATCATATCTTAAAGCATTCTCAAGAGCTTCTTCCTTGAGCTGAGGAAAATGGGGCATGACATCTTTCCCAATGGGGCATAAAAGGCTCTTAAGAAACCAATCTAGATAGACATAGTCTTCGAAAGGCATGGCACTACATGTGCTCCTCCTTCAATACAAATCTTGTGCATGGTGAGAAAGGTGGGTGGCAGAGGACTGATGGAATGTGGTCATTAGCTCAATAGCAATGTCATACAGGAAAGGTAACTGGAAATATGAAAGGAACACTTTGCAAGTATCGCAAAAATTAAATGAGAGGAAGAGGGATGTTCTACATAGTATTTGGTAGTGTCTCTAGTGAGTGTTCATTGGAAGTGCCAAAGACCAATGGAGTCATCGGTTATAGAGTTAGACAAACACCACACGTGTGAGGATCAAACATGGCTAGTATGATCCTCTCCATGAATACCATCAAACTTTGGGATGTATGAGGGAAGCTTAGTTAGCATAGAGGGCCAACCAGCATCATGCTGTATGGGGTCATTTATCAATTAGTTTAGATCCAATAGACTTAACCCAACCATAAAGCGGAGCATGGGGGCTATCAGAATGGTTCCTGAGACTATTCCATCTCATGTGACCACTGAGATAGAAGTGGAGCCAACACCATTTTGGGTTCCTGCACTAGCTTTGGGTCTAGACATGGTGATGATATGTGATGAAGGAGCTTCGACAATAGATGAGGAATCATAAGGACATGGATAATAGTCGGTATGGGGACTTGGAGGGCTATGAACTCGAATCCCATGGGGACGGGTAATACGCCCAAGAAGAAACTGGGGTTGAAGGCCTAATAGTCTTTGCGGCGCACGGCTTGGTAGCGCAATGATGGAAGGACACACAGAACATGGAAATGGTGAAGGGAGATCAATAATATATCTTTTGTCTTTGTTGCAGTGAGATAAATTCATTATGTTAAGTCTTCATTTCGTGATGTAAACCAAGTACCCTTCACTTGAGGTGTTCTTGTGTGTGTATGTGTATTAATTCATTAAGCCCAAATTGTGTTTTAAAAAAAGAAAAAAACTTGTTGTAAATAAACTGAAATGAATAATAGAAAATGAACAACAAAAAAATTAACTAAACCCCACCCCACCAAAACTAGGTTTGCAAATGCTCTACTGCTGGTGCTTAAATAAATTATTCCTAGAAGAGAATAAAATAAATAAAGATTTACTTAATTATTCTTCATGGGTTTGACTATAAATTACTTAAAAAATGTGGTTTAATAAGTAATTTCTCAGAGTGAAAGTAATTTTACAATGGTAAAATTGGCTTTAGATAGTGTACCTTGATCCAACATGTAAATTAGGCTAGATGATCAATTTTTTTGGTGACAACATGTGTAGGGGCACTATTTTTTCAGACAGCTAGGGTGCACTCCAAATTTTCAGTGGGGTGGCAGGTTAGGAAAACAAGTTGCATAAATAGTTTTTATATTTATTAAAAAATAATATATATGTGTGTGTGTGTGTGTGTGTGTGTGTATAGTAATTCTGTTTTTGATCAGGTAAGAGTAGTACCTTCTATGAATCTAGCCAATAGCACATAGTTTACATGTAGCCACACCCGCTCTATGAGAGTTCAACAAACAACAGGGCAGGGAAAACCAAACCATGCACACAAAACCATTAGAAGGCTGAACAAGAAAACTAGTGAGATGCAGACAAACACTTTGGGAAAAATCAAGCAATCGACCCTCTGGTCATAGTAACATGCACCAAAAGAACCAAGGCCCAGAAAAATACCACAAATGACCCTTCGAGGGTCCACATGAATGCTAACAATAAACCGCACTTAAAACTTCCTTACGGACTCAACAAAAACTTAAGGCCTAACTCTTTAAAAATTTTCGTGTCTGAAACACCAAACCAACTAACACGAACAAATCTCCACCATTTATCACCTGTCTTGGATCCAACAGTCTTCTAGATATCAGGCAGACAAGTAACACGATGGTTAACCACGCGATGAGTAGTTTTCTCACACCTCCACACCGCAACGTGTTGCACGAATAGTGTGATCGGGGGCCAACCTCAAGAAACTAGAAACCACTTGGGCCCTGCCTGATATGCCACTTGTGGCTTTTGAATCACTCATCTCGTGGAAAAGCATGCATGCTGTTTTCGCCAAATGGAGACCGTTAATCCATTCCAGCGGGCGGTTCTTGTGCCTTCCTCCCATAATCTCTATCAAACACCTTTTAAGAAATATAAAAATGGATGAGAAAATATGTGGTACCTCTGCTATATCCTGAACCCCTTTGATCTAACCTGTTAATCCATAGCTCCATACCTATGTTCGCCTGACAGAGATAGTCCCCCCACAGTTTTCTTGGAGGTAACTAATCCTTAGTATGCTAAGAATCCCTATCCCTATTGGTGACTCTTTCATTCACCAAACGATCCGCTAACATGTTAGCCTTCCTTTTCACATGGAAAAATCTAATAGTTTTTAGGGTTTTTAAGTGGAAGTAAATGTGGTGAAATACGTGAAAAATCTTCCAATGCTACAACACTTTATGTGGAGAAGCTCCATTGTATATTTTCTTGGCCACTCTAATGATCAGTTCTGAATCTACTTCAATGATAACATTATGTGAATTTGCACCCACCAAGATTTCCAAGCATTACTATAATTCCATGAGCTCCACCATGTTATTAGTAGCCTTCCCCAAGTGGCCATGTAAGATCTTATATATTTTCCCCTGATGATCTCTTTTGGAACCCCCAAAGCGAGCTAATCCAGGGTTGCCCTTAGATGCTCCACCTATATTAACCTTTAAGAAACCAGAAGGAGGAGGCTTCCAAATGTTAACTTCTATATTTATTTGGCTCACTCTCTTTATTATTCCCCATGGGCTTATGGACTGGAGACCCAACTGGAGTATAATTCTCACCTCTTGCGGCAGAGGAGGATCCTTAGGAGGTGTCCTCAATAAGCCTCTTACTGTATCTTTGAGCTGCCTTAGAATTTGGTCAATTATGTGCTAGGGCTTGCTTGTTTTGTTTTTGAAGATCTGACTATTGTTCTCTTTCCAAACATTCCAGATGACGAAGCCTAGAACTAGAATCCAGGCTTTATTAAGAATATCATTCCCTGAGAAATGCTTCCTCCAGTTCTTCAAAGTGTTGGATATACTGAGCCTGTCCCTATAAGTTTGCCTAAATATTGAAGCCACCCATTCCCATACATTGGATGTTAAAGGACAGAGGTTGAGAAGGTGTTTCATCATCTCCGCATCTCAGCCACAAAGGTAACATTTGGAAGGACCAATGTAGCCTTTCTTTAAAATATTCTCCCAAGTTTAAATCTTCTTTTGATGCACTAACCAGATGAATAAATTTATTTTCATCCAGTGGGTGCTCTGCCATAGTTTCTTCTAGACTTGATCAGCATTCTGATAGTTAAATACCATAAATTTCTGTTTAGCCTATTTGAGGTTAAAGTTACCTTCAATTTTCTTCCCCCATCTTAATTGGTCATGTTAGGAGGAAACAAAATCCTTCTATGCTCTAGATCCTGGGTGAGAGCATATGCCTGGGCCTTCAAAGGACTCTCATCACTGTATCCTAGATCATTCCAATTCCTCCATTTTCGATTATTATTTTCCTTGTCCCATAAGTCTCTTACCAAAAGTAGCCTTTTGTTATATGTGTATATGTGTCACTCTTAAGACCTGCTAATTCATCCTTATAAAGGTTGGGTTCTTGTTGCTAGTTTTCCTCCCAAAATCAAGCTAGTTCCATGATCAGATCTCCCATAAGCAATGTTGTTGAACAATACTTTTATTTTCAAAGACAAGGTTCCAAATATGGGAGCCCCTAACTTGCCCTAACATTCTAATGTGATCCTTCTGCTGCTTATGCTTGGCATATTTTTTTCTCCAAAGCTTAGCCTAGGGAGAAATCAACTCCTTGATCCATCTCCACCAAAGTTTAGCTCCCGAAACTCAGTTGAGGGTCTCAACATCATGAAGCCCCAAGCCACCACGGCTTTTGGGCTTGCAAATATTATCTGAGGCTACTAAATACCACTTCCTTTTCTCTTACCCTCTACCTCATAGAAAGTACCTTTGTATGCTCATTACCTGCTACTTAATCCCTTGAGGAGTAGCAATAGTTGAAAACATGAAGTTGGGAATGGTCTACAAGACCGCGTGTGTGAGCACAAGGTGCCGTACCAAATGTAGTGACCTACATGTCCATTTTTTGACCTTGTCATGAAGTTTATTTAATATTGGATCCCACACTTTCTTGCTTAAAGGTTTGTGAGTAAGAGCTATGCCAAGTTATTTGGAAGAAGTTGTTCCCTCTGAAAGCTAATAATTCTAGTAATGTTTCTCTGAATAGCAATATTAGTGTTAATGAAAAAAACTTTGGACTTGTTGAGGCTTACCTCTATGCTTGTTTCCATAGCGAAGTCATTTAAGATGTTTTTGATTTCTCTGGCTTCCCTAACTATGGGTATTCCTTGTAACATTGTATCATCCACAAATTGTTTGTGTTTTTGCCGCTACATCCGAGGTGAGTTTGATGCCTTCGATTCGTCCTTCATCATTTCCCATTTAGATTGTTTTACCTAGCCCTTCCATCATGAGAATGAAGAGGAACGATGAGAGAAGATCTCCCTGTCTGAGTCCTCTCGAGGGAGTGAAGGTTCATGATGGAGCTCCATTAAGTAGTATGGAAAAACTGGTCATAGTGACTAGTGCCATAACCCATCTTATCCAATTTTGGTCAAAGCCACTGGCTCTTATAATTTCTCTTATGTAAGACCAACTTAGCTTATCTTAGGCTTTAGCTAGGTCCAACTGAATGATCATACCAGCTTGTTTGTTGCTTTTGAGAGAGTGTACCACCTCATGAGCTTGGATGATATTGTTGAGGATTTGTCTTCCTTCCACATAGACTGTTTGCTCCTCTGAGATTAGAGATGGTATAAGGGGCTTAAGTCTATTATCTATCACTTTGGAAATAATTTTATACACCACATTACATAACGCTATAGGATGAAAACCATCCAGAGTCATGTCATTTTCCTATTTTGGGATCAAAGCTATGAAGGAAGCATTAAGAGCTTTTAGAACCCTTTTTGATTTTCATGAGTCTTCCACCACCTCGAGGATATCCTGTTTGACTGTTTTCTAGTAAGATTTCAAGATGTCTACATTGAATGAATCGAGGCCTGGTGCTTTTCCATTTTTGATTTCATTAATCACTTCACTGACCTCCTCTTCTGACCCTGGCCTGTTAAGATTGTGGTTGTCCTCTCTGGTGACCAGTTGAGGAATATACTAAGCGAAATGGTCAATGAACCTAGATCTATCCTCTAGTGTCTCCTTCAAAATATTGAGGAAGTGTTGTACAAATACCAATTACATATCATTGTAAGAGACAAGCTCAATCCCTTGAGAATCTTTGATCTTTTAGATTCTATTGTGTGCCATGTGAGCCATAGTAGATTTATGAAAGAATTTTGTATTTCTTTCTCCCTCTCTAATCCACTATATCCTTGATTTATTCCTCCAGAAAATTTCCTCTTGCAAGCATCGATCCTCCCATTCTTATTACAAAGAATTAGTTAGCTTCTGTTGTTCTTCGGTGAAGCCATTTGTGATGTTGATCTCATTGATCTCCTTGAGCTTCTGCTCAGCCTCTCTTTTGGCTTTGAAGATATCACCAAATTTGCTTTTGTTCTAAACTTTAAGTATGGATTTTATATGTTTAAGTTTTTGTAGGAGCATGAACATTTTAGTACCTTGAATGTTCAAATCCTCTCTCCAAGATTTATCAATGTTGCTAGTGAATCTAGGGTGAGAGAGCTAGACATTTTCAAACGTGAAGGGTCTATTTCTTAGTGTTCCCATAAAGGTGGCTTCTAGCTATATAGGATAGTGGTCTGATCCTCCAAACGATTGAATGGAAGCTATCATGGCAGGGCCTGTGAGAAGGAGGTCCTATGAAATGATAAATCTATCAATTTTGGAAGCAACTTGAGAAGCTCCTCCCCTCTTATTATTCCATGTGAAGGTCCCATTTATTGTTTTAGTCTCCACTATCCCTATGTTCATAATGAAGTTCTGGAAGGCCATGGAGCCTCTACCTAGCTGTCTACTACATCCTTTTTCTATGAAAGATATCTTATCATGTTGAAATCTCTTGTAATGATCAAGGGCATATTGGGATCTATTGCTCTTAAATCCTCTAAGGAGATGAGAAGCTTGAGTTTTTCTGCTTGCATTTCAGGTCCATAAATTCTTGTAATCATGTATATCTCCCTATCACCTACAGGTTGACATACCACTGAAAGATAGTTCCTCGATGCTTCAGTATCCAAGATTCCAAATTTCTATGGATCCCACAGCGTGAGAATCCCCACCGCAGAGTTATTTTCCTTAACCTCTAGATAATCATACTTGATTAAAGACTTAGTATGAATTTCTCTTATCTTATCCATCGAACATTTTGTCTCATAAATAAAAATCATATCTGGTTTTTCTTCTTTGATTATGTTACTAGGATTTCTTTGTTTCCTTCTATTTCCTATGCCCCTAATATTCCACGTTGTGAGCTTCATTAAGAAATATTATTAAAGGAGTAGCTGGTGAGATCTTTCATCTTACCTAAGTTAATCAATAGTTTTCCACATTCAATCACAACTCATTCTATCTCTTTCTTCCTCTTTTCTTACCTGAGTTCCTTGGAGATTTTGCCTGTATAATGTCCATCATTTTGACCCCACTGGGCTCTTGGCTTTCATGAGTTCTTTTGACTCCAACTCCCTTCAATTGTGATCTCCATAGAAAGATATGTTGTACTACGTCATAATCCTCTTTTGGCAGGGAGTCCACTCCTATGTTTTTCCCTTGTTCCAGAAATTTCTCTAGATCTAGATTTTCCATATCTAGAATCTCCTGTACTTCATGGTCCTCCATTCCTGCTTCACTTGGAGTCATCTCATATTCCCTACTAATCTCCATACAACTTGGTAGATCATTCTTTTGTTGGTTGTTTACTATTATGTCCTCCATGTCAGCTATATTTTCCTATTCCTCAGTTATGTTCTCCATGTCCTCGATTGTATCCTTTTTCCTCTCTTCTTCCCCTAGGATCTTAAAAGTGTTGTGTGTTGTTTTTCTATCCTCATTTAACTTCTTTTGTGGACATTTGACCCCCTTTCCCTTTGCCCCCAACCTTGGTGAAACCCTCTTGATTTCTATCCATAGTATTTTTCCCATTACCTTCCATATTGATTGTTGGGAAATCTCTGAATAGATGCACATGTTCATGGAATTTGCGGCACTCAAATGGGATATTCTCATACTATACAATATGCGCCCATTATTAGTCATACACTTCTAAAATTATTGCTTCTAGAAGGCCTCCAGATAAGTCCATTTCCACACAAGGATGTGTATTTTCCTTTCAGAGTTGCCTCTGAGATATTTAGAAAATGCCACAACTTGTTACCTATTGTTTTCAGAGATTCTAGTAGCCAATAATCCAGAGGAAGGGAGTATATTCTGATTCATACCGGTACCGATGTGAAAGTCTCACATTCCGGAACAAATTTCATCATCCGTGGCCGCATGTAGAGTCCTGCCACAACATAAAAATAAGGCCCCCTTTCGAACACTTTTTCTTTGTCCTCTAGGCTTGTGAACACCACTGTGAAGAAGCCCTTAGAGCCTATATGTAGGTGTATTTCCCCCTTTGGCTTCGAATGGCTCCTTATCAGAACGTGTAACACCTTCTCCGTTGGTGATAATCGCATGAATTTACATATGATTGCATGTTCCTTCATATGATCCCTATGCTCTTGGATCGCTGGATTACTCAATATTAGTCAAGGAATAATGCTCAAATTGGATTTGTATACCCCATTAGGCTTTGTGGAAGTAGGTTTTTCACTACAGCATCCATTCTCATTTTCCTTACTTTTTTCCTGTTGATCCCTTCTTGATCGTGAAGTCTGTTTCTTCCCAATGTTCCCTTGCTTCTTGCCTGTGATATCTTCTCCAAAGGTTTTTTGAAATGCTTCATTCTCGTGTCCTTGCTTCCCTATGTAACTACTTGACTGTAGGAGGGAGCAATACTCCCCCTTGCACGTTGCGCCATGGTACCTTAAGTCAAAACCCTAGCACCAAATCCAACCCTAGCTCAAGTTGCAATCCCCAAAGCTGTTCCCTGTACTTCGAAGGATATATCCATATATATATATATATATCTAGTAAATTCACCATAAACATATAAATATAAATTAAAATATTAAAATTGTAAACTATTACTAATTTTGAAATTCAAATTACAAAAAAAAATACTAAAGTCTAACAAAAAATCCTCGTAATTAGTTGAGTAATAGAAATTTGTTCCATTGATAATATATATATAGTAAATTAATCTATCAATATATTATAGGACTATCATTATTAATTAATGATATTATTATATTGTATTATTGAGAGAGATATATAGATAATAATATATTAGACACTCCCCGAATGCGGGTGGCAATTAAGGAATTTAAGACGATGATACAGGGTGATGGCGGGTGATACGGCCACTTGGCCCCATGCAACCATTCCAAGACCAACTTGATTAATCCTCACGACACCTCGCAGGTGGCATTTAATGCCTGCTCTTTCTGAGGCAAAATCATCAACTGCATAACCACGGCACTGGTGAATCACCCGATCATTCTTCCCTTGTTTCACTCTACCTGCCCTCTCTAGGCAAGAGCGCCAACTGAAGGAACCAACACGGGATGCAGATGCTGGCTTATTTGCTGTCTGGACTTGGGTAATGGCTTCCACCATTCCCATAATAACCTTTGTAGTTTAGCTCCTACCCATCAGCACTCTGTAACTTCTGCTCAACATTCCTCTGTCAACTGTTCTTCTACCCCCGCTAATCTGCAACTATGCCTACCTACACCATGGTCCACCACCACATGCGCAACCATTGTGGTGGAACGCGAGGTGGTAGCTCTCGCTCCCCTGCTTTACACAACCATAATTTGGCTTCCCTTGCCTCTTTAACTGAAAATCCCCACCAGTACAGTGTTGCTCGTCATTATCCGAACACCAGTAGTGCTAGAGGCAGAGCGTGCCTCCATTGCTCCAGACGCGATGAGGCAGTTGTGCACAGTGCTACCTTCCCTCTGCCTCTGCATCATGTCCCCCACATGACACAATTCCCATTCTGTATCTCTATGAATTGCCCTGTCATAGCTGCCACCGTTTCCATTTACATTTATGAAGAGCCTAAGCCGCAAATACGCATGACTACATCCATGGAGGAGACGAATAGAGCAGGTCCAAGCTGGCATAGAGACAAAATTGACGAGCTGGATGGTAATGGAGGTTGGCATAGAAGGCATGGAAAAGCCATTGCTGGCAGTTCACATGATGCTTAAGGCGTTCCTAGTGACACGAGGGAAATGGAAAGCCATCTGGCAAACATGTCGCACCTGCAGGATGCAGATGGCAGCAGAGAGGGAGGACGTCATTTTACGGGACGTGGCGAGGTGGACAACCTGAATGAATGGGCATGTCCTTTCATGACGAACCCGCTATGGATGACCTGGCGCCAAGTGTCACTCCCGATAGGTGGCATTTCACTTATTTCTAGTTTTTTTCTGTCTTGCTTATGTGTCCTCAGGGTATTCTGCTGGCTGGGCGTTCTAGTGAGGACAATTTGTGGTTTTTCTGGGTGGTTTTGCTAGTTTTCAGTGTGGTTTTGTTGTTAGCTAATAGGCTGGTCTATTCAGGAAACTTTTGGGTTACTTTTGGATGTTTGATGGACAAGTTTCCCCTTTGTAGGGGAAGTCTCAGACATTTTTCATGGTTGCGTGCTAATTAAGGCCGTGATCGTTTACGGCGAGGCTACTATGTAACTTTTCTGTAATATATCAATAGATTAACCTTATTTAGAAAATAATAATAATAATAATATATTAGACACTTATATCTATTTATCAATATATTAATTAGTTATAATATATTACATATATAATTATTGTAATATATTATATATACATCCTATAATCATAACTTATGTACATCTCATATACACTTTTAATCCTAATAATATATAATATAAGGTATACTTATGTTAGTTATATAATGCTCCATATATATTTGTCCATTCTAGAGTTTTTGTACTCAAATCTTTGGCCATCAACCTAAACAATTATTATATCATGAAATATGTAATAACCAATTTTTTCCTAAGGAAGGTATCACACCATATTCTAGACTAATCTATTTCATCTCACCATGATATTTATATAGGCTCATATCCCATAAGAAAATAAATTTAAAATCATACAAGGTGTTAACTCCATTCTCCATTTTTTCTAATGGTTAGAAAATCTAGTAGTACAACAAGATCCATCATGATTCTCATCGTGAATCACAACAAATCCATGTTCTTTTTCTAATCATCAACATGTGTAACACTCCCATTTCCAACTACCAGAATAATTAACCATTCAGAAACCATTCATTAACTCTTATATGTATTTAAGTAATGATATTAATTAATATAGTAGGTATATATAATATAATGGATAGTAATATAATGTTATGCCTTAGTACTATTACTTAAGATTAATACTGGAAATTATAATATATATATGATATATATTTATCACTAAATGGAATGAGTGTACCATGATTTTACACTAATTTTATACTTAGATTCATTAAATATCATTAAGTTTATAATGTACACTGTTATTTACACATATTAATATCTAAATATGTACACACTACAAATGATTTAAAATTATCAAATAAAACATAGATTATTTACATCTAACTTCAACTATCATACCATTATATGACTATAATTTAATTTTAAAGTATTGAAAAAGTTACTTAATAACTCTAATTTCTAATTTCTATTATTAACAACAAGTCAACATGATTTATATACAAGTCAAAAGTACCTTTTATTTTTTAAAACAGGTTTTCAAAACAATTGTAATATTGTCGTTCAAACAAGGTGGCATTGTTCTTATGATACCATATATGCATATACCTAAGGTATGGTATACTATATATATATACTAATAAAATTTACATATAGTAATATAAATAAGTATATCATATGTATATATATAGTATAATAATATATATAGTAAACTATAATCTACCTATACTATACTAACTTTATACTTAGAGGATTACTATATACTATTATATATATATATTTGTCATGCATGGCACATGCATGTGGTTTCTTGGTCATGATATCTCATTGGCATGGAGAATTCCTTGGGTTGACAATGGATTTGCCTAGCCTTTCCATTTTCTCCATAGCCCTCACGTTGTAGGTTTATTATTCAGCAAGTTGTGAGGAAAATGTTAAATGAGTGCATAAGGGTTGTGGATCCCAAGATAAAAAGGCTTAGTTATAAAACTTGAGTCGAGAGATCGTGATTTCGAAAGTTCTGATCAAGGGAAGGCTAGGGCGGGGGTGCTATTAAATTTGATGAAGCAGTATGTAAAAAATGATGTTGTGAGCATTTGAAAGGATGTCCTAGATTACATCGAGTATATGGTTGTTTCTTATATATTATGCACTTACTCTACCCTTTCTTCATGTGTCTTGGTGCTTGTTGTGTCGGATTGATTTGCATGAATTGCTTGAGTGATTGGTGGTTGCTTGGACTTTCAGCAAGGTAATAAATCAGATAATAAATGGCCGACCTTTTTTTTGTTGTTTAGAGTATATGAGTATATTTTTTTTATTTTATGAGGATTTAATCATTCATATATATATATATATATATTACAAATGTGGGCTTTACAAGAAAAGGATCATAGTTGCATACACATCGGCCCACGAAAATAGGATTGACGGATATAGATATGCGAAATATACATATAAGTGGGCTCTTGAGGAGGACACACACTTTCGATTTGAGCCTCACCGTTAGTATGAACCCCAAGTCATCTAAGGTGGAGTGCATGTAGCACCTTTCGTGGGTTATACATGACCTTGTATCTAGAATCATTGTGAATTGTGAATTGATTTGTGATTTTTAAACATTGGTTCTCATTTAGGCCACATATAGTGCACCAACCACTTTGGCATTATGTAATGCTATAAAGTGTTTAATTCTATTCTACAATTTATCTCAAAGATTTAAGACATAGTCATTCAAAATTACTTTTGCAGACTTCTCACATGCTTTATTCTTATTCCGTTCTTACTGGAAATACATGTGGACAATTTTATTTTTGAAGGCAGAGAAGGTTGAGAAGCTCTTTGGTTTTGAATAGGTTTTTTTGTATTGCCCGAGAAGGGTCTTTAAATATAATTTTTTTTCCATGTTTAGTATGATGTAAATTAAAAGTTCCAAGGAGTGAAATCGAACCTAGGAAAAATGAACCATTATGCCAACCACTAGCTCCATGAGGATGCACACATATACCTTAGAATAGCTATGATATTATGGTAGGAGAAACTTTGAAAGATGATTTTCAACTAAATTTTTTGGGGAAATAGGATTTATGTTATCATAACTCATGAAATAATATTGATTACAGATTAAGTAACTAAAGAATAGTACTTATTGAATGCAATATTCAGAAATATGAAAATCTTGAGAAATACAAAAATCTCACTATCATATATAGTTTAATGGTAACGCAAAATGTTGTTACTTGTGGTTCATAATCTATAAAATCAGATTTCCTGTTTGACCTCTTAGTCACCCGGGTTGTTTCATAGTGTCTAAAATCGATGATAATGAAATCATATGTCGATTACAATTCACTTGTAGAGAATATTGCCTCTTCAATTTTCTAGTCAGCTGTGTCGATCTCTTACATGAAGAGTAAATTGGCCTCAACACATGGCATGGATTGGATTGATTTTCTACAAGGATAATAATTTGGCTTAAGTGTTGTGTGTGTTGACAACTTGATATCTTTTGTTATCGTTGAACATGAGCTCCTTAAATGAATCATTACACATTGGCCTCGACACATGGAATATTATGACACACACATCATCAAATTTTGCTTATGCTAATACTCTCGTGCTCAGTGATTGGTGATTATATTCAAGGGTTTCAATAGTTATAAATTGACCCTCAATTTGTGTTTTAGGGTGTGGCCATCCTCCAAGCATGAGAACATGACCCCTTCCTCTAGTCGAAACAACTTGTCAAGGATTTTGACACTTACAAAATATGTGGCTTCTCAATTCCTCTTCAGGAGATTGAGTCACCTGTTCCATAAAGGAATTCATTGCTAGAAGTTGGATGGGTTTGGCCCTAGCACAATCACTATTTTTGCGATAAAACCAATCTCGTGAGAGGATATTCACAAACTTTCCATTATCATTTTAAACTTTAATCAACCCTTAGTAATGTGGTGAAGTTAAACCCCTTCCTTTATTTCATTGGTTAAGTACAATAGACTTTATGAGTCTAAACTTTAATGAACCCCTAGTAATGTGGTGAAGTTCAACCCCTTCCTTTATTTCATTGGTTAAGTACAATAGACTGAGAAACCTTGGCCTAGCAAGACAACTAGCTCAACCCTCTATCTCAGCAACAAATGATCTCAACCTTGTAGATCTACAATGTGACCTTAAAATTAATGAGCATGTACTTGTAAATTAATAATCTCACCCACCGAATAAGCACAATAGAACGAAGAAATTTGGCCTCTTGAATAGATCTTCAACCTACAAATTAAAGATTTGGGCTTGGCAAATGTTAGGTCGGCCAGCGTGCATCTTTCAACATCAAAACCAATGATATTGAGTTAGGTTGTCTTTCAACATTGAAACAAATGATCGTCAGTTAGGGTAATACATTAGCTAATTTAGGGACACTTATATGCTAATTATACAATAATAATAATATATATATGTTACAATATACATACATATATATTAATACTAATATATATAATTAATATATATTACTTAGTATA